>CM021106.1:573572691-573775520 GCA_007115665.2 Sequoiadendron giganteum | reverse complement strand
ATTCCACACTATGATTTCTAATTGATAACTTTGGTTTCTAACTACCGTATGTGGAAATTTAAAATCGTGACAATTTTTTTCAAAATAGCTTACTTCAAAAGTCCCATGCCTAAAACTTTCGTTTCAATGCTATATCATCAGATATGATGCCACATCAACATGCTTTCTGTCAAACTGTCCTGACAACTACTCGACATTATATAAACAACTACAACCGCAAGTATCATAACAACCTCAACTATCACAAACATAGTTTATGCTCCCTTGGAGGGACTCTAGCTCTTTGAGAACACTTGTTAAATATCGTATTATTTAAAAAATTAATAAAAAATTAATAAACAGTAGACATAAATAAACTCGCAATACCTACATTTACTTATGTGAATGAGAAATGTAAAAAATTCTCCTCACGCAGATTCTCTTGAAGATAAAATGCTGGACTCCATTCCGTCATTGCCGAAACGCTAATAATCTGTATACATATTCCTTTGTTTTCGCCGTGGAATGACATGAACATGACTTCTGCCCACCACGGATGGATTCTCCCTCCTTCATTTATCTATCCTTCAAACAGTTTTTCCCGCACAAATTCTCTCCATGCTAACGAAGTTTCATTCATCATCCAACCAAGATCACTCAAAAGCAGCTCATTGCGGTCAAATTATGTAAAATTTAAGGCTCCGCGGTGTGGAGCAGATACACGGGCAAAAGAGTTCTCGACAGTTGCAGCTGAAAAATCTGCAAAAGACAATAATGACGCCGAGGGACTTGAGCCTGGTACCTCAGCGAAGAGCAGAGGAGACATATTTCTGGAGAGGGCTCTTGCCAGACGTGATTCTGCATGGTCAGGTGCAAAAAAGAAAAAGGAGGAGAATAAGGAGGAGAGGAAAAAGATTAAGAGGAAAGTGCTAGGGCTTTCCAACAAGCCCTGCTGTTATGGATGCGGGGCGCCACTGCAGACTGTGGAGGTGGACGCCCCAGGATATATAACCCCTGAAACCTACGAACTAGTAAGTATTGTATCTCGGAGAATTTTGTTAATCTTGAGCTTTTTTAATTTTGTACAACTTGCAGAAGTCTTTGCTAAGACATCGCAATTCGCCGAGTTATCCCTGAGATAATCTCGTTTGGTTCTGAAAGTGCTCACTTATTGAATCTTGTGTAATCTTTGAAATTCTTTCCTTCGCTTAATCTGCTAGATTCTTTTCTTTAATAATGTTGTGTAATTCCATAAAGTCCTTATTTCCATCTTCTCTGCAATTCGGTAAAGAGCTCTCTAAGTTAAATCTTGTGTAATTCTTCAAAGTCTTCCCTTCGTTTAATCTGGTGATTTCTTTCCGTAGATAATTATGCATAATTTGATAAAATTCCCACTTCCATAATTTTGTTTAATTCGGTGAAGGCCTCGCCAAGGAAATCTTGTATAATTCAATAAAATCCTCACATCGCCAATCTCCTGTAATTTGTCGAATTCTTTGCTTTGCTAATCACGTGTGATTCTGTAATTTTCTTACTTTGTTGGCAAGAATAATGATGACTTTTAATGTTCTTTATGACATTTGTTAAAGTATATTATTTAAATATATATTTAATTTTATTTTTGAAATTGTGGAGTATATTGTTGTAGTTGTTGCCTTCTCTCTCGTCTTCCATAAGAGTGTCCGTTTAAACAACATCTTTGGAATTATTATCGATGTAACAATTATTTTATTTCTTCATTAATCGTCTGACCCTTATTTAATAGATGAAGTACCTAAACTAAAAAGGAAAATAGAGATATAAGATCCATGCATTAATATAATAGTGAGACTAGCAATTTATTATAGCATCATTTCTATATTTAAACGTGGTAGAGATGAAGATTCCTGAGCAGATCTTGAAAGCTAGGACCTCATGCAGAGGAGTGACATAGTTAAGTGAAGTTACTTCTCATTTTATGAAGAGTGACAAATCACAAGAAATCGTGTTCACCTCAATTTCATTAATGTCACACATGGATTAACCACAGGTTTTTTTTTGGTTTAGTCCCATAGTGAATTTTGTTATGAATGTTATATGCTTTAGACCTTATTTTAGCATTATTCATTTTGAAGCTAACAATAATTAAAAAAATCTTGATCAGTCATATGAGGTTTGTATAATCTTTGTAGGATTTCATTTTCCATTTGTTAATAAGTTCATTGTCGCTTCAGATTTTATTTTAAACTTCATACGTGTTAGATTTGTTCTTATGCATGTTATTGATTAGGTTTTCATCTTATATATTTCAGTATATAAGTATCTTTAAGTCCAAGTTTTCTTCAATTGGTGATTGTTGTACTCATATTAGAAGCAATAACAAGTAGTCAGTTGTTACTAAATCGAGCAGCTTGCATTTATATTCCAGGAATCTAGTAATGGCTTCAGAACTTTACAAAAGCATTTTATAATGAAGTTGCCACTTTATGGAATTTTGCCAGAACTTCAAGGTGGCTTTGCCACACACAAGTGTACCATCTTTGTAGCTGGTTTTCAAGTCTTTTTCCTTTGGTGCAGACCACTAAGGGCTTTGCCACATTTGCATTAGACTGGGCAGAGTTTTATGTAGGCTATGCCAACCCAAAATGGCACCTAAATGACTTGTTTATTTCCATCTTGAGCTTTGGTGCTGTTTCTGAAGGTTTTTGCTACATTTTAACACGTTGGTGGGATTTGTCCCTGTCATTGCCACCTCAAAACATTGCTTAGAATTTGCTTTTATAGTTAACCCTCCCTTGGCAAGCTTCACTAATGATTATACCATATTTTTTTGGTTGATTTTTGTAGGCTTTGCCACTCAAGATGTGCACCACACCTGACTTGTTATCTCTCTTTCCTCCAGTTGAGTGTTGATCACTTACGTCTTTGCCACATTTGCTGATTGCTATTTGGCAGAGTTTTTGTTTTCTTTTGCCTAGGCACACATTTGTGAGCAATTTGCCACCCTTTGGCTGCTAGTGGAACTTCTCCTTGGCATTGCCATCATCAAATTGCACCAACCTTCACTTGTTCTTCAAATGCTTTCAATATGGCATGAATCATTAAGGACCTAACCAAATTTGCTGATCTAGGGTGGAGAAAATAGGTGGTAGAGCCTCTAAAAAAACTCAGTTTTCTTGTATTAGGTTCCTCCTTATGCTTTGGGTGGATGTTTGCCATGATTGTTCTAGCTGAAACTTTCCTCACAAATTTTCCTTGGCATGGTTGGAAGAACTACCACATTTACCTTGCTTATGTCTTTGTTCTCTCTGTCATTTTGATCACTTGCTGCTCTATTGTGATGTTTTTTCCTGCAAAACCATTAGTTGCAAGAAATCTGAACTGAGGCTTGTGTTTCATGTTGTGAATAAGTTGTTTCTTGTTGCCACTGAATTTTCAATCTACATATGTCTTTCAGTATATATCAATATTTTCTTGGTATTTGCTAGTTGGACTCATGATTTGCTAAGCTTGATCGATTTGACTTTAATGATATTTGAACCAGTAGCAATGTGCATGGTTAATGTGTCTATAATTTTTTTTTTATCATGCTAATATACATATATATGCTCTCTCTCTCTCTCTCTCTCTCTGTATATATATACATATATAATATATACGTATATATATGTATCTACGCCTTCCCACCAGAATTGATTCCCATAACCCTCTCATAGTCGAGCAGATCTTGGGATGGCAGGTGATATTTTGTGGGTGTATGGCCAGTGGAAGAATTGAGCCTATGCTGGTGGATATAACCTATCATTAGTACACATTTGTGGAGTTCCTTGGGATGGGAGGGAGATTTAGGCCCCTTCCCTTCCCTCTTGGCCTCCCTCTTAAGAGATCTAGGGAGAGAGAATAACCCATTTACTAGTAAGATGCGGCTGCTGGTGTAGGCAAGAGTAAGGAGAGAGACTACATAAGAAGCAGAGGTGTGGGCAATAGATTATTCTGTCCATTGAGTTTATCCAACGTCCGTCTTAACAGTCAGCACCCAAAGCAGTTTGAGAGCCATCAGCCCTATATATATAACATAAATACTAAATTTGTTTATTGCATGGAAATCTCTCCAACCATGTTTACTGTCTTGCATTTTTGGTGACTATGGACCACAAGATTGGGTTACATGCATGAAAGTACAAAAGTGGTCATATGGCTAGGTGCAAGGGTGAAAAAAATGCAAGTTTGAAGTATTTTTGTTTCCTTCTGCAAATTTGATTAATTAGTGAGAGATCTATAGAGGCCCTTGTCTGAGAAGAAAAAATGGGTTTACAATAAAACAGTCATAACAACCAACAAACACAAATTCTGACAGACAAAATGAGAGCCATCAACCAAGCCAGCCAAAAAACCAAGCAGTAGGATACCACCAGCTGAGACCAAAACCTTCAACCCACCACCTCCAGCCTATTCAAAGACACCCTATTTACCAACACCATTAGTAAGATCAACTCCCAATCCTCCAAGTTGAGTACTGCAACCTTATCACTGCTCTCTTGTACAATCACTGGTGTAGGTCTGGCACAAACAGATTCAAGTGTTAGGAATTTCACCTCATGATAAAACTTCAATCAATTTTTTAGCTTTTAGCAGTTGACAATCCACCCAAGCAAGGAAAGTGAAGGCACTCGAAACCTCCAAACACTCTTGAGAATGGGTAACCATTAACTTGTCCAACATTGTGCACAAATCTAGGTGAAAGGCTTAAGCCCATTCAACTCTCTATACATTGTCAACATTTCCTCACTTGATTCACATCTCCCAAAGGTTTTTTGGATTCCATACTTCATTAGCTGATGCCTAGCAGCAAATTGTAAGGCATGAAAAGTCACAAAAGTCACATCTGAAACTCCACCAAAAATCTTTTCTAATAGAAGCCTCCAACTGTGTAGGATCAGCTTTCACAGAACTAGGCAAACCCAACATCCCTTTTCGCAAAGCCAAGGGCAGCCAACTCAGTGTAGTGGAATGTAATATCCCTAATTTTTTCACAAATAGTTTCACCTGTTAACGTTAGATAACCAAGATAATCCAGCTGAAAGTAACCCTTCACTTTCTGATCACCCAAATCCCAGTGTGGGCAAGGTGAGAGCATACAGTGGAAAAATGATCGTTAGATTGTAAAATTGAGAATTGCTGAAAGTACAAATGAGAGACGGCTTAGCTGATCAGAATGTATGCAAATGCAACTCGACCAGTTATTCAACGGGAGTGTATTGACTGCTTAGCCGATCAACATGATGAGAAATTACATAGTATGGAAAAGTAAAGTATGGGCGGCTAGTCGACCCCTTCCGCTTATCCAGCGGGTAGTACAAGAAAGTAAAATGCTGAAAGTAAAAGACGGCGAGACCAGTCTCTTCCACTAAAAGTGGGAATACAAAGTAAAGTGCAGAAAATAGAATGACTAGATCAATACTACTAATAACAATCTTACAATATAGAGTAATCTGCAAATTATATTTAGTATTAGCTATCCAAAATGCTCCAAAATGAAAGTAGATGAACTCCAAACATAAGCAAGCTATTCTACTAAGGAAAACAAGCAAAAAGTTGAACTTTTACCAATCTGATATGCAACTGCAGCGTTCAGAAAACTTAGACCAGCAAACTCAAATCACACCAAAATGTTCATAACTTTGTCTAAACACCTTCGAATGATGTGAAATCAATTGCAATGGATGCCAGAGAGAAGGGTGACCATCAAACATCACCAAACAGTCCCGAATGAGAGAGCACACTTCCCAATGCACCAAGAGACAAAGTACAACCCTCAAGGAGAAGGGCGACCAGCATATAAAATCAAAGAGCACTCCAATTTTTTTGGAAACTTGCAACAAGGGGCACCTAGGATGGTAGAAGAGATATAGCAAGTGCCCAAGACCATAGAAAAATCGTGCAAGGAGCTATGAACCAAAAGATGCTTCCAGCCAAGTCAAAACCAGCAACACAGAACTTCAGAAAACTTCAAATACTCTCATCATAATACGCTCAATCTGCTCTTTAGTGTAAAGAACAACCACAAAACTCAGCTAGGTGCTATCTTGCAAGCACAAAACCAAGGTTGCTTGGAGGTATGATTTCGTTGAAGTGATTTTGTAGAAATTTCAGTAGCACTTCGTTATAATTTTCAATGGATAACTGCAAATGAAGAATGAAGGCCAAGGCTCTTATTTATAAACTTTTCTCCTCATATTCAAATTCAATTCCCTCCAATTAGGGCGACCAAGCTGAAATTCAAATTCATCTCCCAAACTTGCATTTGCATTTCATTTTAACTTCATTAACCTCCTTGTCTTGGTGTCCAAACATGAGGGAGAGATAATTTATCAAAAATGCAAATAAAGCATTAGTTTGGCGTCCCCAAAGATATAAGTGAAAAATACATTAATAGTGACTTAAATATTTTCCCCTCACGAAGTCGTCCACTTTAGCATTTGAAATATTTTTCACTTAAAACATTATCTCATCAAATATTAAACTTGCCAAAATAAGCATCACAAATGCTGGAGACCAATCTGAATATACTGGCCTGCTAGAAATAGCCATACTATCAAACTGCTGAAAAAATTGTCAGAAATAACACTGCTAAAAATAGTACTTACTATAAATAGCGTACTACTAAAAATAGTAAATGTCTCAAAATGCATTTTAATCACATTCTGAGTAGCCGTATAACTTACTAAAAATAGTAAGTCCTAAAAAGTTACTTGATTTAGTTGCATGTCATACCACTGTGAAGCTCTCTGAAAATCCAGAAGGAATCCAAAATCCAAACTGCAAAACTCCAACATGCAAACCACAAAAATTGTCAAAGCATCCTCCTAGAAAATAGGAAACCCTAATTTTTGCTTCCGACTAGCCTACGAGCCTCTGGGATAGGCTAACGACCAACTGAACTGATCACTGCTGAGAAGGGAACATTACAGTCCACCCTCCCCAAGATTGCTTCTCCTCAGGCAATCGCAAGGCTGGATGTTGCAAAATTTGCTCATTCTCCCAAGTAGCATCTTCAATAGGCAAATTCTTCCACTTCACCAAATACTCTTTGATTGTCCTCTTCCTCAAAGAGCACTCTCTGGAATTAATAATCTCCTCTAGAACCAAAACCGATTATCCTTCTTCATCCAATGGAGGCAAATCGGAAGAAGCAACAACATTGTGTCCAAGCGCTTTCTTGAGGCATGACACGTGGAAGACATTGTGTATTTTTCTACTCGCTAGTAGCTCCAACTCATAAGCCACTTCACCAACTCTCTTGATGACTTTGAATGGCCCATAGAAACGTGGCTTGAGTTTTTTTGCTCCACTCTTCTTGAGAGTAGACTGTTTGTAAGGTTGGAGTCTAAGATAGACCATGTCACCAACCTCAAATGTGTGCTCAACACACTACTGATCAACATACTACTTTTGCTGATTCTGTGCAAGATGGAGATTGTTGTTCAAGGACTTAAAAATATCTTGGCTTTGCTGCAACATATCCCTCACTTGAAGGGCTTTGCTATCATCAAATATTAAATCAACAAAGCTAGGGGCCTCATATCCATAGAGAGCCATGAATGGAGACATTTTGATAGACATGTGGAAGGATGAATTGTAGCAATACTGTCCTAAATGAGGCCATTTCACCCAAGCTTTCTGCTGTGTTGAAACATAGTTTCTGAGATAGCCCTCCAACCACTTCTTCACAATCTCTGTTTGCCCATCAGTTTGTGGGTGATAACTAGTGCTTGGAGTGAGCACTGTACCACTCAATCTAAAAAATTCTTACCAAAAAGTGCTTAGGAACTTGCTGTCCCTATCACTCACAATGTTTTTTGGCAACCCATGCAATCTAAACACCTCATGGAAAAACAAATCTGCAATTTGAGCTGTTGAAAATGAACTAGTAATAGCAAAGAAATGAGCAAACTTGGTTAATCTGTCAACCACAACATATATACAATCTGTGCCTCGTGCTCTTGGCAACACAATGATGAAGTCCATTGATATACTTTCCCATTTTTGATTGGGAATAGGTAGGGGCTGCAACAAACTAGCTGGAAAAGTATGCTCATTCTTGTTCATTTGGCAAGTGTGACACTCCTTAATGTAGCACAAGACTTCATTTTTCAATCCTTTCCATGAAAATCTTTCACGGATTTGCCTATAAGTCTTGAAATAACTTTGATGACCAACAAGTGGAATGTCATGAAATGTTTGCAAAACCTTCTTTTTGAGCTTAGATTCTAGTACTAAGAAGATTCTACCCTTGTAGTGTATCAAACCATCAACCACTTTGTACCTTTCATCATGAAAAGTACCTTCAATAATGCTGGTTGCAAATTGATTTTTGGCATAATCAACAAGTATCAACTCCTTCCAATCAGTAGTAAGTTCACATAATGAGCTCAAATGAGGCCTTCTAGAAAGTGCATCAACCACTATGTTGTTTTTGCCTTTGACATACTCAAATGTCAAATCGTAAGCTTGAAGCTTACTCAGCCATTTTTGCTGCCTTTCGTTCAAATCCTTCTAATGCATGAAGTGTTTGAGACTATTATGATCAGTCTTGACAACAAATTTGCTTCCCACCAAATATTGTTTGAACTTGGCCAATGCATGCATGATTGCAAGCATTTCCTTGTCATAGATAGAATAAGTCCTCTCAACACCTCTTAGTTTTCTGTTCTCAAACACAATAGGATATTTTTCTTGCATCAAAACATCCCCAATTGCTCCTGATGCATAACATTGCAACTCAAATGGCTTGGTGAAATCGGGTATAGGCAAAACTGGATATGAACTCATAAGCTGTTTGAACTTATCAAAAACAACTCGTGCTTTTTCTGACCATGCAAATGCTCCCTTCTTGGTGAGATTAGTAAGAGGAGCAGCCATCCGAGAGTAGCCTTTCACAAATCTTCTGTGGAAGCCACAAAGACCCAAGAACCCCTTCAAATGTGTCAAGTTCTCTGGAGGTGGCTAATCCAAGATTGCCTTGATCTTCTCAGGATCAACTCTCACTCCCTCATAGTTGATTGTGTGACCAATATAGAGCAGCTCCGTCATTCCAAATTCACATTTGGACTCTTTGGCAAACAAACATTCTGATTCTAGGATGCTAAGCACTTTCTCCAAATACTTAAGGCCCTCTTCCCAAGACTTGCTGAAAATAAGAATGTCATCAAAGAATATCAATACAAACTTTCTCAACTACTTTTGAAAAATTCGGTTCATGCAAGACTGGAATGTAGGAGGAGCATTAGTCAACCCAAATGGCATGACTAAGAACACAAAGTGTCCATAGTGACACCGAAATGCTGTCTTCTCAACATCTGATCCTCTCATGCGAATCTGATAGTAGCCCGATCTAAGATCAATCTTCGAAAAGAACTTGGCTCCATATAGCTCATCAATGAGCTCATCTATCTTGGCGATGGGGTGTTGGTTTTTGATTGTCTTTTGATTCAATGCACGATAGTCCAGACACATGCGAATGGTGCCATCATTTTTCTTCACAAGCACAACTGTTGAAGCAAAAGGGCTTTTGCTTGGGCGAATGAAACCCATCTCCAAGAGTTCCCTAATGGCTTTTTCAATCTCATCTTTTTGCTTCTTAGGGTATCGGTAAGGAGTTGTGATGACTGGTTTTGCTCCTTCTTCAAGCTCAATGACATGCTCGGTCCCTCCTTTAGGAGGTCTCCCAGGAGGTAAGCTACCAAAGACCTTGCTCTTCTTGGTGATCAATGATTGAATATCAGGTGGATAGTGTCTCTTTTCTTCAATTGGATGAACTGGTAGGATCATACACTCCGTTGCCCACTCAACTTGATCATGACGAATTAGCCTTTCCATTCGTTTGAAAGACACAATTCATGGGCCTCCATTTGACATTCATCTTTGCACCACTTTCTTCCCATCTGATTGAAACTTTAACTCCATTGCTTGCAAATTTAGAGAGATCTCTCCAAGAGATCGCAGCCATTGAATTCCAAGCACTGCATCAGTATCTCCAATGCCAACAACATAGAAGTCATCTTTGATTTCATAGTTACCCAATTGCATAGACAAGTTAGAAATATTTCAATATCGAAGAGATATGAAACCCATTAGCTACCATGATTGTAAACCCTTTAAATTCTTCAGTTTTGAGTCCCCTCTTTGCAACCACACCTTCATCAATGAAACTATGTGTTGCTCTAGTATCAATCAAAACAACAATTCGTTGCCTCCAAGCACACCACGAACTTTGAAAGATTCGTTCTTTTGAAAACTAGAGAGTTGGGCAAATGTGCCTCCACCTCCTTGCTCCTTGTTGGACTCTTTTGGAGCTTTTTCTTCATCACTTTTTGTAAAATCAGTCTGCTGTTCTGAATAATCAGATTCTGATCCAAAATCAGAATAGGCTTCCATGTGGTTGGAATGACCTCTTCCATAACATCTATGCCCTTTAGTCCATGGTTCTCTACATGTATAACATTTTCCATCCTTTCTAAGCTTCTCACGCAGCTCATCATCCAACTTAGAAGGAAACTTTTTATGCCGACTTGAAAAGTGCTTCTTATCTTTCTTATGTGCAAAGGGTTTGGACTGAAATTTAGGCCTAGGAGCAGCCAATTCCATACTTCTTCCTTTCTTGATAGCTTCATCAAGACTTGGTGGATCAAATGCTTTAACCCACCCCTTCAAGGGGTCCATTAAACCTTCTGAGAACAACACAACAAGCCTTCTTTCAGTGATGTTGGGCACCATCACGAAAAACCTTTGAAAATCTGCAATGTATGCATCCAATGAACCATGCTGTTTCAGCTGTGCAAGCTCACGAAACTTCACTTCAAGATCCTTAGTGTCAAACCTCTCAATCAGTCTGTTGGGGAACTCTTCATATGTTTGAACGAGGTTATGGCCGAGAGTGACCAAACCATGATACCACCACTCATGGGCAGCTCCCTCCAAATGCAAGGTAGCAAACTTGATGTCATCTTCTTCAGGCATTGGTCTTAGTGAAAGGTAATTGTCAAGTTTCTGAACACACAAACTTGCCGAACACTTATCACTCCCATCAAAATGGGCCAAGGTCACCTTTCCAAGAGCTTGTTGAAAATCTGTTCTAGGACCCATAGGAGCACAATTGTCAGTTCTTCCACTTCCTCTTCTCTTCTTTTGGTTCATGTATTGATCAAAGGTCAAATGCTCTCTGATTTCAGCAAGTAGATAAGCATATTCCATATAACTTTGCCTTACTTCATCTGCCATAGGAACTTCGGCCTCAACTTGAGTCTCCTCCGAGTGAAGGTAGGAAGAAGTGGTCTAGAGGCTGATCTTCTAGTATTTGCAGCATGTTGCCTAATAGTTCTCCCTCTTGGGTTGGTGTTAGTAATTGTTTTCACCATTCAAGGTGCTGCTGTGTTGGTGTTACTCGTTGGTCCATTTTAGCAAGCAACCGAGTCATCATGTCCAACATCAAGTCGAACTTTCTCTCAGTTCTAGCATCTCTGTCTTCCTCACGGGCTATTCCCTTATCTCTTTTTGCCATTGTCTCAACTGCGGGCTCACAGTTCCTTAGAACCTCTGAAAAAGTGTCCCCTTCAGGAACTGGAGGATTCTAATACTGTTGTCTCTTCAGCTCTCTATTGTAGTATTTGATATTTCTGTCACTCATTTGTCAACTAAATCTCTGATTTTTTCATAGGCTGGAAGGAAAACCAGCTCTGATACCACTGTGATATCCCCTTACCAATTTTTTCACAAACAGTTTCACCTGTTAACATTAGATAACCAAGATATTCCAGTTAAAAGTAACCCTTCACTTTCTGATCACTCAAATCCTAGTGTGGGCAAGGTGAGAGCATATGGTGGAAAGGGGATCGTTAGCTTGTAAAACTGAGAACTGCTGAAAGTACAAATGAGAGATGGCTCAACCGATCAGAATGTATGCAAATGAAACTCAACCACTTATTTAGCGGGAGTGTATTGACGGCTCAGCCGATTAGCATGATGAGAAATTACAAAGTACTGAAAAGTAAAGTATGGGCGGCTAGCCGACCCTTTTCGCTTATCCAACGGGCAATACAAGAAAGTAAAATGCTGAAAGTAAAAGACGATGAGGCCAATCTCTTCCACTAAAAGTGGGAATACAAAGTAAAGTGCATAAAATAGAATGACTGGATTAGTACTACTGATAACAAGCTTACAATATAGAGTAATCAACAAATTACATTCAATATTAGCTGTCCAAAATGCTCCAAAATGAAAGTAGATGAACTCCAAACATAAGCAAGCTATTCTATTAAGGAAAACAAGCCAAAAACTGAACTTTTACCAATCTGATATGCAACTGCAGTGTTCAGAAAACTCAGACCAACAAGCTCAAATCACACCAAAATGCTCATAACTTTGTCTAGACACCTCTGAATGATGTGAAATCAATTGCAATGGATGCCAGAGAGAAGGGCGACCAAGATCATGCCATCAAACATCACTAAACAATCCCGAATGAGTGAACACGCTTCCCAATGCACCAAGAGACAAAGTACGACCTTCAAGGAGAAGGGCGACTGGCATATAAAATCAAAGAGAACTCCAAAAAATATGGAAACTTGCAACAAGAGGTGCCTAGGATGGTAGAAGAGATATAGCAAGTGCCCAAAACCATAGAAAAATCGTGCAAGGAGCTATGAAACAAAAGATGCTTTCAGCCAAGTCAAAACCAGCAACACAAAACTTCAAATATCCTTATCATAATACACTCAATCTGCTCTTTAGTGTAAACAACCACAAAACTCAGCTTGGTGCTATCTTGCAAGCACGAAACCAAGGTTGCTAGGAGGTATGCTTTCGTTGAAGCGATCTTGTAGAAATTTCAGCAGCACTTCGTTATAATTTTCAATGGATAGTTGCAAATGAAGGCCAAGGCTCTTATTTATAAACTTTTCTCCTCAAATTCAAATTCAATTCCCTCCAATTAGGGCGACCAAGCTAAAATTCAAATTCATCTCCCAAATTTGCATTTGCATTTCATTTTAACTTCATTAACCTCCTTGTCTTGGTGTCCAAACATGAGGGAGAGATAATTTATCAAAAATGCAAATAAAGCATTAGTTTGGTGTCCCCAAAGATATAAGTGAAAAATACATTAATAGTGACTTAAATATTTTCCCCTCAAGAAGTCGTCCACTTTAGCATTTGAAATATTTTTCACTTAAAACATTATCTCATCAAATATTAAACTTGCCAAAATAAGCATCACAAATGCTGGAGACCAAATTGAATATACTACCCTGCCAGAAATAGCTATACTACCAAGCTGCTGAAAAAACTGCCAGAAATAACATTGCTAAAAATAGTACTTACTATAAATAGCATATTGCTAAAAATAGTAATGTCTCCAAATGCATTTTAACCACATTTTGAACAATCGTTGTAACTTACTAAAAATAGTAAGTCCAGAAAAGTTACCTGATTTAATTGCATGTCATACCACTGCGAAGCTCTCTGAAAACGCAGAAGGAATCCAGAATCGAAACTGCAAAACTCCAACATGCAAATCCCCAAAATTGCCAAAGCATCCTCTTAGAAAATAGGAAACCCTAATTTTTGCTTTCGACTAGACTACAAGCCTCCAGGATAGGCTAACGGCCAACTGAGCTGATCACTGTTGAGAAGGGGACATTACATGGAAAGAGTAGAGATGCTTATCAAAAACCCTCCCCCTTTGTTAGTGTTTTAATTTGTCTGCTATGAGACAACACAAATTAGAACAATGTATATGGTAGAACCATTTTCCAAATTGTAAGGGGAAGCTCTCTTAGATGTAACTAAATTTAAAACTATCCTTAGATGAAAACTATAGGCAAAATTTACAAGTATGCACAGTTTATAAGATCTCAATGTGGGGTTTGCATAAATGAAAAATGACTAAATGGCTATGTTTTTGGCCCTGGATGCATGTGCGGCAAAATTGTCAATAGTCAAGCCTTGTAGACAAGATTCACAGATATTAAAGAAAACAAGCTATCAATGCATGAGCAAACATAACTTCTTCCTGGGTAAGGCAGAGATTAGTTTTTCGCTACAAACAAGGATTTGAAAGGGATAACAACAAACAATTTCAAAAAGTAAACAACTAAATTGCATTCAAAGCTACAATTTAGACAAACAGATGTTGTCAATCAAAGCTTGACTCAATACAATCTCCTTTTGATTTACTTGATGAAATTACAAACATATGTTCCACAATAAGGGTGTCAGAGACAATTGAAAGTTACACCAATACAAAGGAGTTAATTGAAGATTATGAGACATAGCACAACTTTGCCTTGACAAAGTCAGTCTAGATTTCTAACAAAGGTGGCAAAAGTGTTGCATAAATGTGCCAAGGAGGAAATGCATCAAATTTAAGTTTAAGTCACACTTTATTGATGGCAATGCCACTTTGAAACTACGATCAAGATGGCAATGCTAGTCTAAAACTTGAATCAAGATGGTGATGGCACAACAAAACCGCGACAGATTAAGATGGCTAAAAACATGATGACAAAGAAATGGCAAATTGTTCATAAAAAACATGTCAAACATGAGAGGAGGTTTTAAGTTTAAAATCACACTTTTGAAGTGGAAAAGCCACTCAAAATTTCTGACAAGAGGTTGTATAAGTGGCAGAGTGAGCAAAAACTGTGATGAACATGTTAGTGATCCGTTACAGGCACAGCCTAAAGAAAGGTCACTCTTGGTAAATTTTGCGGTTTTTCAATGCCATAGCCAATGTAAAAACATGACAAAGGTGGTGAAGATAGTCTCAAAATACAATTCAAGTAAAAGCCAGTGAAAACATCAAAATTTTGCACTTTTTGAGTGGCACTGCCAAATGAAAGTTTTGACAATGAGAAAAAAGACAACTCAAGTAAGTTAGGTGCCATTTTGAGGTGGCAATGCCACATGAAAACTCCACCTTGCTTCTCAAATTATCAACTTAAGATTTTCAATGCTAAATCAAGTGTTTTGAAGCAAAAATTAGGAAGGTGTCACCTTATCTCAATTGGTCTACGTTAAGGAGAAAGCTGAGTTAAAGTAGCATAGAGCCTATTTGAGTGATTTATTTTCTCTTTGCAATGGATAGTATTAGGGTTACTTTAAAGCGGCTTTAAAGACATTATTTAATAACTAAAAGCTTCTTCTAGAGAGCTTATAAATATGTGCTCTTTGAGTGCATAAATGTTAATGATAGTTGATGTGAGACTTACTCCACATAAATTTCAAGCTATGAAGTCAAGTCTCTATGTTTTGTTTAGTGAATGAATGTATCTAAATTGATGTTAAGCCTATATTGCAAAAGCTTATGTGAAAGTCATTAGTCTGGTGTTTGTGCTTTCAAGAATTAAATTGAATTGAGTAATTGTATTATGCTTTGCATTGATGCTTTCTATTCATTAAAGTAATAACTTTGTGTATCCCTTTAGCAATATATTTTTTCAAATTTTATGATAGGTTATTTCCTATTGAAGTAGAATATTGGCCTTTGATTTAGCCAATAGTCGACATCCATGTTTCTAGCCACATAGGGGTCTTCGCATTAATCAGTAGAAGGTTGTGCTCATTCATGCTTGAATTGTTTATCCTCCTTAATTTGAAAATCTTGTTGCAGGTCTTGATTGTTGACATTTTGATGCTTGCATCCAGGCAAAAACATAGTCAATTAGATATTTATATTTATGCAAAACCCCCCATGAAATCTTGTACAGTGAACATACTTGTAAGTTTTGTTCATTTTAGGTTTATTTAGATCTTAGGGAGCTTCCCCTTATGATCTGAAGATTGGTTATACAGTACATATTGTATCATCTTGTGTTGTTTGGCTATAGACAAATTAAAATGCTAACAAGGATACAACTATATTGGCATGCTTCTTTTGTGGTTTTAGGATGAATAAGGGGCGCAGACTGAGTAGACAAGATTGATTCTGGCCAGACTATAATATGGTCCGATGTTCCTAATTTAGCACAAATAATTGTGCTAAAGACTGTAGTTGCCTTTAGTTTGTCAGGGTCAATGAAGAAGCAGCCAGCCTTTGAACATGCATTGCTTTTCATCATTCTAAATTCTAGGCAATTAAAAAGGTACTGGCTATTTATCCTATTAATCAAGGGAGAAGATTTAATTTGGTCTTAAGAAGCTGGGGCTGGATGTTGATGGGGATGATGGGGAAGAATGTTTGCTTTAATAGCTGTGAAATACTGAAGAGGTTGCTCTAGGAGAAGAGATATCACCCCGGTGCCCTTGAAAGTTGAGAGGCAGGTTTGGAACCCCCTTCTCATTCAACTTCAGGGGCTGCTTCTGTTATCTGGAAACTGGATTATACACTATTGTTATGGAAGGTGTAGCCTCAATTTGAGGTGCTGTTTGGGCAGAATTCTTATTTTCAGAAGTTGGGGGTAGCAGTTCCAGAGGGCTATGTCTGTGCAGGCAGGGCATAGAATACAGAAGTTGCCTGAAGAATACATATCTTTTCATTTAGACTTTTGTATAGGCTCATTCAGTACAGCAACAATAAATCTTGTGTAATTTAGACACTATTGGATAGGATTGATTAGAGGATGGTTTATTGTTATTTAAATAAGCAGCCAAGCACTTTTCAATAGTCCTTTTTTTGGCTCTGTAAGAACTCAAGATTAATATACAGGTCCGTTAAATATATGAGTTGCTTAGGTTTTGTAGAATTATTTTTCAATGGTCAGGGCTGCATAAACTTCTGGTCTATGCAGATGATCATCCATTTCCATTTAGACCATATCAAAGTCTTCATTAGTTCTTGATCTTTTCGTTACCTTGTGTATGTGGAAACAATAAAATATAAGTAGACATTAACTCAGTTTGCTATCCTTCATAGTCATCGTGGAAATCATATATCAAATATCATGGCATATTATCAACAGGAGAAGATCATATTAGTCATTGTGTTTTTAAAATTTAAATCCAGTTTGATATTTTGTGATATGATTTAAAACTCGAGGTATTTCATGTTGGGTGCAGAAAAAGAAACATCATCAGCTTAGGTCTGTGCTGTGTGGAAGATGTCGACTCCTATCCCATGGACACATGCTAACTGCTGTTGGCGGACATGGGGGCTATTCTGGTGGAAAACAGTTCATTTCTGCCGAGCAACTTCGTGAAACATTGTCTCATCTCCGCCTTGAGAAAGCATTAATTGTTAAACTGGTAAGTGAGAACTAAATAGCCAAGTTGATGGTAATTGATTGGTTACTTTGCATTTAAAAACTAACTTGTAAAGTCACTGATTTATACATTCTAATTTATTTTTCAAGAAGGGCTGTAGCAAAGATAAGGTCCAGGTGTGAAATGAAAATTGAGTGTGTTGGATTAAATGCTCTTTGTTGTAGTTCTTTTTCAGCTGTGGCCTGTGTCAACATTGATCCAGCACATAAATTGTTTAATATTTCTATAGAGCAGTTCATGGTTGTATATCTCTAGTTTATAACATTAGGTTGTGATTCATTTCATTTAAATAAAAATCTTTCATCAAACATCTTTTTTCTTACTTGCATATCATTATATGAATATATGCAATAGGACAGATGCTTTTATTTTTATCTTGCTGAGCATGATCGTTAAAATGTTTTTGTTCGACAGTACTATAGCATTGCTGTGTTTTAAAATAGTGCATGATAAGATATGTGAGACCATATCTGTAGAGGCTTCAGAGCAATGAGCCAGCCCATGATGATGGAGAATGGTGCCTTCAATCCAATTCCTGCTGTTAGTCATTTTTCATGAATTTATACAAGCAATCCTTGTTATGCTTCTGCAGAGTAGTAGTTCAAGTTGTTTAATTATTTTTAACTGTTTGCAATGTTCTATCTCTTTTGTTGAATTTCTGAGCGAGTAGATAATGCTGTCGTTTTAGAGCAGTATGTCAATATTGGAATTTATACACAAACTTAATAATCTACCTTTTTCAATTGTTAATTTACAATTCTAAAATATTTGGTCCAATGTTTTGTGATATATTCATATATATGGTAATAAATTAATGTATATAATCATTTGGGTGATTTACTATCTAAGTTGCCAGTCTTGGTATAGGGATGGGTATGGGTATGGGGTTTAGGTATGGAAGTATGGCAATTTTGCTGTGTTACCGGATCCCTTGGGCACCTGGCCGGATCTGGGTCTGGTTTGAACTGGATCCAATTTGCTTGTGGGTTCCTATAGGGCATAGTAAAATGCCGCCTGGTTTGTTTGGGGTTAACATGGGTGAACCCACATATAATCCATCCTTCCAACGACGGACGTGGGAATTTTTTTTTCTTTTTAAAGTTTTGTTTTGCATTTTAAAATTTTTTTGGAGCTGATTTGACTGGGTGTCTGCCTCAACCTTTAAAAGTGACTTGCAAAATACATAAAACACCAAAACAAGTCCAGTTTATTTCATTTCTTTTGCAAACAACAAATATCATTCCAAGAGGCTGAACATTCCTTTTTGCTTGTTGGATCAACAAAGATAGTTGAAGATTGATCTTTGAAGGTTCTACAATGATTGCATTGTCATTCCTACGCATTTACAAGTGTTCATTGGCTGCCAGAAGATCATAGAAGGAATTATTTGCGAAGAGGTAAGTTTTTTTCAAATTGTTTCCTCCATTTTTGTTTTACAAACATGAAACTAATTTTTTGCTTTGTTTATCTATATTTTTTCCATTCTCCTCTATGGAAATATGTTCAAATGATACAATATGTTCCAAGTGGTGGGGGTTACATTTGGATTTGCAATTAGTGTGATGTTAGATATTCTAGTTCATATAGTTGGGTGAGAGCCCATTTGTGTGGAATACTTGGCAAGGCATCAAACCTTGCCCTTTAAAGGATGATGTAGCTATGCCATCAGAGACAGTGATAGGATATATTATGGAGCAGGAACAAGCAGATGAATGGGCAGGCCATAAATCAAGTCACCCCTTAATAAAAAAAGATCAAAGGGAATGCAACCCCCATCTAGTCCTAGTGTTGTGGTAGAAAACCATCCAATTTTGGCCACTCCTCATCTTCAAAGTGAACAACCCATTACAAACAAAAAATCAAAGGGACATTTGGAATGTTGTTTGCTCTCCATATTGGAAAGAGATGTTGAAAAAAGTTAATGAAGCTCCATATATTAATGATTTTTGTATGGATGAACCCAAAATGAACCCATGCTTAATTTTTTTTAGTCGAATCCACAAACTAGATCCACGAACTTGAACCGGGACTAGTACTGGAACAACAACATAGCTATTTTGTTTTCCTTGGGTACAAGTACGGGTTTGGCTATATATATATTATATTAAATTTTTTAAAAATAGTGATACTTATAATTGCCAGTAAACAAAATATTTAAATACCTCATAATTTAGTGACTTGTCAGAAGTCAATAACCAATGAAATTTACAATCAATATTCAATACTCTCCATATTGCTCTTCATCCAGAGCATATTGGTTCAATTTCATTTGAACCACAATGAGTTCCACTAGTCATATCATATGTAGAAGTGGCCTCATCTAAAGAGAGTATTGGCAAGTTGTGCAACAATAACATCTAGGTCGACACACTCAAAAGTTAGATCCCAATTCCTCATCACCCCTTCATTTTTTAATCATTGGTTCAATTTCATTTGAACCATAGTGAGTTACAATGCCACTTCCACTAGCCATGCCATATGTAGAAGTTTCTTCATCTAAAGAGGTTTTTGTTGTGTTGTGCAACAATAAGGTCTAAGTCAGCACACTCAAAAGTTAGATCCCAATTTCTCATCATCCCTTAATTGTAATCAAGTTTTTTATGTGACAAGAGATCCCAATAACTAGTGGGGCTTTGGGGGCAATGCCCCTAATGGGGTCGAGGGGCCTTTGAAACCATGCAAATCTTCATGGCATACGACATTTTCACAATTTTATCACTTAGCAAAAATAGGTATTTGGTTTTAAAAAAAAATTCTATTTTTGCTTTCTCTTTGGGTAGGCCCTTTTTTTTGACTTGGGTTTGGTTGGGGTGCTTGGGTGGGACCTTGGGCGAACCCATTAGTGAATCAGTCTCGTAACCAACCTCGGATTGGACCCATATAGGCAAGTAAGGGGGGAAGGGCGGGGGGGGGTTAGGAGAACCCTCTAACATAGTTTAGCGTGGCTCATTTTTAGTATGTGTAATATCTTAGGGCATGCCTTAAAGCTTTGATCTAGGGTTTCACTAGACTCGTCGTTAATTCAGTTATCACTACTAGCTCAATTTCAAGTAAATCAATTCTGAAATCTGAATCTAATTATTCATTCAGGAATAACTCTGTTGTCCAAGAATTAATAGCTAAAACACATAATCCAGTTTTTCTATTAATCTCATGCAAGGCTTCATTCACATGAAGAAATGAGTACAATTGTCTAGGCACACCAGATTTAACACAAAGTAAAGAAATTTCAGAAATGCATAACTCAATCCATTTGTTATAGTATAAGTTCCAAATTTAAAGAAGTCATAGTCTCTCATTATATCCAAACCTAAACATACAGTAACTTGTCACTTGCATATGGTCGCTTAGTTCCTCATTTGCCATTGCAGCAAAATGTAAGGAGCAACAAATCTAGGGTTTCCATATTTGACATAAACAATTTAGGGAATTGCAGATGTAACCTGTCTTCAGATTCACTTGTCTCCTCCTTGGCTGCTGGAGGAAACTTAGATGTATGTGTTGTTTTGGTGCCGAGTTGTGAAGATGGTGATTAGTGCTCATAGTTGTGCCTGTAATTACTTCAGATCTGATGTCAGTTTGTTGCCGTATGGTTGACTTCTCCTTAAATCCTAATCCAAGCGATCAGACTTATTGTACAACTACAAATATCATAGAGTAGGTTCAATGATGGTGACAATGAGCAATGACTGATCCGTTCACTCTTTGGCTTGCTCACAGTTGATTCTCTAATTCTGAAAAGCATAAACTATCAAATTAGCACCACTGCAACACCTGGATGGAACTGCCCTAATTAGAGGAAGAGGGGTTTCTTCCTCACCTCTCAAACTACCTTCAAGGGATTTTCTCCTTGTAGGTAAGTCTTGAAAATCCAAGACAATAATTACAAAAATATCAAAGTCGCCTACCTTCCAAAGCTAAGTTGCCGAATCGGGTATGGGTACGTGGGTACGGTACGTCGATACGGCAAAAAAAAAATTGGGGGTTGGGTACGTTTGAGTACAAAAAGATATAAAAAAATCATAGATATATACATATTTGTAGCCTAAAAAATAAAAATAAGAATTCAATTTGCTAAATAAATTAAATATATTATGAATGTATGAAATAATTATTTATTTTATATTTTTAAATGTGTATTAGATAATACTAATTATATTATTATTACGTTATAAAATAAATTAATACTAATCCATATATTATAGATTTAAATTATAATTTATAAATTATAAATTTATAATTATATAATTATAATATAATAATAAATTTTTATTTTTCTAATATAAATCATATAAGTTTAAAGTTAAATTTATTCTTTGTAAACCAAGAAAAATTAAAAAAATAAATGAAGACTCATCGGAATTTGGAATTTAAGTCAGATGTGCCTCCAACTTGTCGAACCGCTTTGTGCCTGCAACTCCGCTGTGCCTCCAATCACCCGCAACTGTGTTGTTCCTGCAAAACTTGTTGTCTGAACTCATTTGTCTCTGCAAAACTGTGTTTAAATATTGTGTTTTTTCGCAGGGAAAAACAAACGAAAATGACAAATGAAATCTGATTTAGGGTTTCGTGTTTCATTTTTCATGTAAAATAGTTTAAAAAGTTTATGAACCCCACACCAATCGCCTCAGAATCACTGAAAAACGGCACATCACTGTTGGAAATCGCTCGAATTTGTGAAGTTGAAGACTGAAACGTTGCAGCCTCCTAAATCACGAATCTTGCTAGATTCCATGGAGATTCCAAGAAGTATCCGATTCCGATACGTCTTGTACCCAGAATCGGCAGGGTAAGGCCACGATTCCGGTAACTTAGTTCCAAAGGGGTTAATGCCTCCTCCTTATACCTGTTTGGTCCTTGGGCACCAAAGACACCAAGTCGGCATCAACAAAGAAAATTCAAATATTTAAATTTATTAATTTATAATGCTTGCCGACCCAGTGAATTTATTTGTTTATTCTTAAATATTTGTTAATTTATCTTTATTATATAAATTTTATTATTACTATTATAATATTATATTTTATTATTTATGATTAAATTAAATCATGACTCCTAGATAGAGGGGACATGACAACCCTCCCGTCCCAAATATTGCTTGTCCTCAAGCAATGACGAATGCATAGTCACTGCCCAGTTCATGCCATTGGTGCTCCTTGATCCTCAGTGTCACTCTTGTAGATTCATCCTCCTTGATTTCCTAGAGCTGATGTCCAGAATCTGACATACATGTCATCACCATTCCATTATCTCCATTCCCCTGATTCTCAGGTTGTGTTGTGTCTTTCACTAGAGACTCCACTTCTTCCTATTCCAGATGGCTGACTCTATCTGACAACAAATATTTTGTGCTCTCCAATGTGATAGGCAACAAACTCATACAGTTCTTGTCTTCTTTCAGTTGCTGTTCTCTAGGTGGCAACTGGTACATTGCTGTGTTTGTCAAATTGCAATATATATTCCTGTAATACTATTCCCAACTCAAAATGCCCATTAGAAAGCCTCTCTCTATGGGCCTCAACTTCACATAGCTGTCTCCACTTTAGAGATCCCTCTTGTTTCAATGTATTAATTTGCAACTTTATGGAAACTGTTTCTTTTTGTAACCAATCAGCACTAATGATTACCCAAGCCGTACAAGCACCTTCCCCTGCAGAACGTTTTCTCCATCTTTGCTAAGTAGTTCTTTTTGTTCCTAGTTGCCAATTGTAAAGTCAGCTCCAAAGACTAAACATTCAACGTTCTGTGATATAAATCCAATATAATCTTTATCATGCCGTACAGGGATTAGTTGTATGAAAGAACTTATCAACACCATCTCCCCCTTCTCCATATACCTTGTTCAATCGAGGCTCTCCACACCCTTTTAGTGTTTGGAAATTAACCTTCCCCCTTTTCCATGTAAGTAGGCTCCATAGGGATGTTTGCAAAATGACATGATCGGAAACTGAAAATGTCTCCTCAACCAACTTAGGAATTGGATCCATATTTGGTAAACCATTCGTCATCCAACTATCTCCACCTTTGCCTTCTCTTGAATTCAAACACAAAACATCTTCAACTACAGGGTTGGCTGTAGTCAAAGTTCCATAACCGAAGGACTTCATAACTCTGGAGTCCTAGACCCATTTGTACCATCAGCTTCATCCTTCGCATAGTAATCAACTGAATCTGAATCAGTTGTGGATTTGAGTAGTGTGGTTTTGGGTTGTTGTCTGCTGTTGCTACAACATTTCTTGAAGTATTTTCAGATTTATATATTTTTGCTTGTTTATTATTGTTGCTATAGTAATGTATTGTAACACATTGCAAATCCATTTAATATAATAAATGTTTTATAGTTTATTATACATTTTGTGAACCCAACTTGTGATCTCTGTTGATGCATAAAGTCATGTTTTGTAATTTGGGTTTTACTAGATTTGGGTAAATTTATTACATACTCTTTAATATAAGAGATATTCTACAGTGTTCTATATATTTTGTGAACTTGATTAGTGCGGGTTAAGCACTCTAAGTTAAATATAATCTTGGCTTCTATTTATGTCATTGTATTTTTTATCTTACAACATTCTGTAAGGTATTTGTAGGCCCGTTTAATGGGGAAAATCCCTATGATTTGTATTATATGACCAGTGTACCCCGGGTACGCGTACCCCCCCCTAAATCTCGAGCGTTCTGGAATGGGGATGTCCTTGAGACGTGGGGATGGTGTTCCCAAGTCCCCAGTGGCGCCATCAATTTTGCCACTTGCCGTTGGGGACGTGGGGACGTCCTTGCGTTCCCGAGACGCTGAGGGGGATGCCTATGCGTCCCTCGAGCGTCCCGGGGACACCCAAGTGTCCCCCGCGGCGGTAACTTCAAGCACACGTTTTTTAAAAAAAAAAAAACACATTTTTAAATTATTTCTTTGGTTCTATTCGAACAAATTTTGTACTTGTTTTGATATCATATAATAGAAATCTTCCATTTGTCGATTTGAGAATTTAAATTTCTGTGTAGTATTGAGTATTCAAATTTCTAATTAGTAATTCCGAATTCGACATTGAAAACATCAATGTTCCTTGTTGAATGTTGAATGTTCAAGTATTTACTATTTAGTATTTCAATTTGGCATTTGCAATTTTGCTATTTTACTTCTTAATAGTCTTATACATCTTTTCATAACTAGCATTTTAAGTACCATATGTATAGTATACTTCTTAATAGTCTTATACTTCTTAGTTGTAAATGTTATATGTGGGTTCTTCTTTAGTTGAGAAGAATTGGAGCACATACTCTTTTATCCACTCGGTTAAGTGTAGTCAATTAGGTGCAAAATAGTTAAGGATATGGTCTTTGTGCACTCAAACTTGTGTTTCTTGTCACACGAGACACCTAATTACAATGATGGGGTGATAAAGAATTGGGATCTAACTCCTGAGTGTGTTGACTTAGATGCTATAGTTGCATTGCCAAAATCTCTATACATGAGGCAACTTCTGCACATGACATGGCTATTGGGAGTGGTGCTGCAATTGATTGTGGTTCAAATGAAGTTGAACCAAGTGTTGAATTTGATGCTTTTGATGAAGAGAAATATGAAGGTTAGTAAATATTGATTGTAATTTTCATTGTGTATTAACATTTGACAAACCACTGAATTATGAATTTATGGGTATTTTTCTATGCTCCACGGAGTTTCAGGGATGGGGATGGTAGGGGACAGCGGGAGGTGTTTCCAATACGGGGGTACTTTTGGGCCATTTTTAGGGGACGATAGGGGACGACTGTTAAAAAAGTAGGGAATTTTTTTAAAAATATAGAGAAATTTCAAATATTCATATCATAACATTGATAAAGCATTCATCATAGACATTGTAGAAGATTAATACATAACATTAGACTTGAATTGAGATTTCACATGAGAATTGACAAACAAATTAAAGAAATTCAAATGCTTTCATTGTGAATGTACATACATATTATATAAGAATTAAAAAAAAAATTCCCGAAGGCTCCAAGTTTCAACCATAAAATGACAAAACATAGAAAATATGACTCCAAGTTAAATGGGCCTTTTGCATAGGTTTTGAGGACTTTGGAAGGACATTCAAATGGGTTTGAAGTTGTTGGCTTTGTTACACTCCCACTACTTGAAGAACCGCTAGTGGTTGTCATACTTCTATGAGTTCTACTAGTAATCTGACTGCTGCTCATGATTTTTTTGGTTTAAGAATTGAAAAGAGAGCTGCAAGTTCAAATAAAAGAAAAAATAAACTCACAATGCCCTTCCTATATGGTAAAAAAACTTGAAAAAAACTTGGGAAAACAAATGTAAAATGAAGAACTTACCTCTAATGAAGTAGATTTGATGCGTTAGTCTCCCCTTTTAACTGTTGTTCTGTCCTCTTTCACTTGCTGCTCTTCACCTCAAGTTTGCAAATGTCAAAATGAGAATGTTTTTTTTTGGTTGTTTTGATAAGTCAAGTAGGTTTGGGTTTTGTTTAAAGGGGTGGGGGGGTCCTTGTGGGCTCGTCCACTCCCTTTTTTTTAATTTAAAAAATGTGTTTTGTTATGAAAATTAAAGTAAGATGTTGCTGGGCCATAGGGGACGGCTAGCAGTCCCCGAGATGGTTAGGCCTGCCCTTTTTGGGATGTTTCAAGGATGTTTCCTAAATTTTGTAGAGAAAGGAGACGGGTAGGGGACATTTCTTGGCTGTCCCCATGTCCTCGTGGAGCATAGGTATTTTTAGTTTAGCAAATTCTGAGATATTGAAATATTTTGTTTATTGGCAATTATGAATCACTTTTTTATATTTTATAATTATAACTGTTATATATATATTAGTGTTACCCCAAGTTTTTGGGACGGGGACGGCGGGACGAGTCCCCAAGTTTCCGATTTTTGAGGCCAAATTTGGGGACGGTGGGGGACGACGATATAAAAATATAGGGAAATTAACATGTATAATGCATTATTAATATACATTATAGAACCTTAACATATAACATTTGTGTTCAACATTATGCCAATACTCAATACACATTCAAAATTAACATACACAAATCATGAAACAACCTCCAAGTTATAATTTATAAACTTATATCAAAATGCCCAAAGGCTACATTGCTGCCATATAGTTTTAATGTTTGCTATGAAAATCAAAATACAATATCGTATGTCAATAATGAATAAACAAAGAGCACTGCTGCTCCTAATCATCTCTCATAACCGCATCAAAATCAGAGTCATCCTTTGAGTCACTGCCACTGTGATGGACCTCCTCAACCAACGGAACCCCAACTAGACCCTCAATTGTCTCCTCATCTACCTGGGCCACATCCTCAGGATCAATATCCCATCGTAGAGTTGGAGTCTGTCGATACTCCAGAGTCTGTTGATCCTAAAGTCGAAGAGCACTATGAACGGCCACTAGCTTCTTCGCTCGTCTAGAGGTAAGTCCATTCGTCTTGAGGGAGTGGATAAAGCTATATGTGGACCAATTCCTTTCTGTAGTAGAGGAACTGGCAACCTGTGCAAGAAGGCGAGTAGCAAGTGTCAAATGTGGTGTATCCCTCCCATGATAGGTCCACCATCCAATAGGATTCGATTGAGCTAATATAGCTCTATCCAACCTCGCCTGTGGTTTACTCAACTTTGGAACAATAAGATTTGCAAAGTTTAGGAATTGTGTCCGAAGTAGTGAAGCCTGCGCTACTGGATAAATCTTTTCAATGGCTCGTGTGAACCCATCTAAAACCTCAGGGTCATGGCATGGAGGCACCCTACTAGCCCTTGGTGCATACCATTTTGGATTTAGAGCAAAGGCAGCCATATGAAGTGGGGTGTTCATTGTATTCCACCTCCGTGTCACAATGGGCCTAATGTGTTGCTCATATAAATCCAAAGTGGGATCCTTTGCCAAAATAGCTTGCTTGATCTTCCCAAGTATACTGTCAAATGTCTCATATATCTCTCCAAGACTAGGAGAGTTTGTATCAACATATCGGATGACATCTACAATAGGCGAGATGAAGGAGCAAATATATTTGCAAAATGCAAACAAAAAATTCAAAATAATTAGTTGACAAGTTAATTGATATATTAGAAACTTCAAAAGTTGGAACATTGGACAATAAAATTAAAATATTAAAATCAGAAATTTAATATGAAAATCAGCCATCTAATATGTCTTATCTCACATTGGCCTACCAATCGTCATCGAGGATCTTTTGTTTGATGGTCTTTCCTTGAGCAGAACTTGCATTAGGCCATCTAGTCCACCCTGCATTGGCCATCAACATTTGTAGAGGCTCATGCACCTCAAACATCCTCTCCAACAAGATGAAGTATGTGGCATATCTACATTCATTGATTCAATGATTCATTAAAAAATAAAAAATAAAAACAAAATTAGATTATGAATACAAATTGAAAGTGAAACAAAATGAAGTAAGTGGCATACCTTGTCTCAACAGGTTTGAGAAACTCCTTTGAAAATGTTCTGAAGAGAGCAAGTGAGGTGTGGTGATTGCAAATGAACATCTGAATATCTCTAGCTTCTGCCACCGTTTGCTTGAGCCAATCCAACTTCCCTATGTCTTTCAATGCATGAACACAGGGGTCCAAAATATGTGCCTATAAGAACCCTCCACCATTAACCTAGCCAGTTTGCAAACGTGTTGAATCGGTGATCACCTGCACCACATTTGCAGCCCCAATCTCCTCTATGGCATCTTTCAAAATGGAAAACTAGAAGTTTGCATCCTTACGTCTCCCCGAACAATCTATGACTCTAAGAAAATAAGAACCAATGGGGCATGTGACTATGACATTGATGAGTGGCCGACGTCTAACATCAGTCCACCCATCCATCACTATAGAGCACCCCGTCCTCATCCACGTTTGCTTCATCTCCTCCATTAACACATTAACTTTGGAGTACTCTTTGTCTAGGAGGATGGTGCATAGCTTATGATCTCCAGGGGGTATGAATGAAGGACCAACAATGGCTATGTCTTTCACCATTTGTTTGAAATAAGAGGAATGAGCCACATGAAATGGGATGGCATGGGCATAAAAGAATTTGGCAATGGAAGATTCGGTGGCTTCTCGTGCTTGGTTATTAAACATGGACTCAACTGAAGATGCCTTTCCACTACCACTCACCTTCCTCTTTCCTCTTGAGGCAACTCCACTACTACCAACCGTGGAAGGAATAGGAGTAGGCATAGATGATTGTGAACATGGGAAAGAAGGTGACCCACCTTGAACCCCACCATCCAACTCCATTTGAATTTTTTGGCGCTCTAAAAATAGTTCATCTGTCAATGCAGGACACATTCTAACTCCATGGCCCACCTCACCCAAAAAATGACACCTAACTCTTGTGTAGCTGCCCCTAAATTCCTTTTCACAAACATGGCAAAACCACACCCTACTCCCCCCTAAATTTTTTTGTCTGTCACCCATGGGTGTAACAAATTGAAGGAATGGTTTTTTTTGTAGTGTTTTGCATAGTCTTTCATGGTCTTGGTATTGGTTGTTGAAGGGCATTGGATTGGGTTTCTTTGCTTTCCACTACCACCCCCATCACTTTCCCTTCTAGTTTGCATTTCAACTTCACTATCACTCCCATCCTCATTGCTACTTATGTTTTTTATATTTAGAATGCAAGTTTCAATTGAAAATGCAAAAAAATAAAAAAAATCAGGCAATGTATGCTTGAGATTTTGCAAAATAAATGAAAAAAAAAGAGGGAAAAGAAATGCATACCTCTTTGGTGGATTTGCACTCCCAACAACACTAATTTCAACCTCCTCTCCTCCTTCAAGCTGTTGCTTGTTCTCCTTCAATGGCTGCAACTTCTTTTGCTCTCAAACCCTTGGCTGCTCAAACAAACAAATGCATAAAATGAAGGTTAGAGAGGCCTTTTTTTCCTTATAAAAGAGTAAAGAACAATGGGGCCCACAAATGCCACGTAGGCAAGGGCGTTTCTTTTTGATTTTGATTTTAAAAGCACTTAAGTCGTAGGGGATGGCCAGTCGTCCCCAGGACGGTGGAGGGATGGCTTAGTGGTCCCCTGGCTGTCCTTGGGATTGGTCAGCCATCCCCATTTGGTCAATGGTGTTCCCCTGTTTCGGGGACGGTCCCCTACTGTCCCCCTGCCTTCCCCCTGTACTCGAGACGTCCTGGGGACAGGGACAGGGCATTTTAGGGAGGGGATGCGTCCTCGGCTTTCCTTGATATATATATATATATATATATATATATATATATATATATAAACCATTGAAATATGAATTTATGAGTATTTTTAGTTTAGCAAATTTTGAGATATTTAAATATTTTGTTTACTGGCAATTATGAATATCACTGTTTTTATATTTTATAAGTATAATTATGAATATCATTGTTTTATATATTGAAATGGAGGAAAAGTGAAACCCTAGGATTTGACTCATTGGTTTAGGGCACTTTCCTAACATATTTCATTTATGATTTTGAGGTAGTGAGGGTTTGATGGATTTGGACAAGGTATACGATTGACTTACAAGTTGAAAGGTGAGTCAAGTTGCCCTTGACCAAACTTGGGATTGGTTTTGGAATGAAATGCAATGATTTGACTAGGCTAATGATGCAAATAACTATTTTGATGCAAAAACAACAGATCCAGAATGTCACAGACAAATTCAAACTTCGGAAACAAATTGAGTAGAGTTATGTGTACCTGTGATATAAATTTGAAGTTGATTTTTGAGGACCAAGTCGCCCTGGGCGACTATGTCCCAATAGATGAATTTCAGATCTGATTTCACCATCCTTTGGAGCTAGATTAGAGCCCTCTTTGCCCAGGTGTCACATTGTTGGATCTTCGTTGGGTGTCGAGATTATTGAGTTTCCATATGTTGTCAAGGTGTAGGGTTTGAATGCAATAATGAATAATTGACCTTCAAGTTTTTCCCAATCTTCGTTAGATCTGAAACCTGCACATTCAAAGAGAGGAAGGGTTGTGCCATATAGGGGCTTGCCTTGGTCAAACCCCGTGTTGGTGTTTCCACCTCCACAAGGGCAATGTTAGTGAAAGAGAGCTTATCCTTTTGAGGGATAGAGGGTAAATGATAGATGAATGATGAATCAACAATGGATTGCAACTCACCACTCAAAAATGGCTTCCTTGACGGACTGAAGTCATACACATTTCCTCAAGGCTTGGTTGTTGTTTGCTTGATTTGCTTGAAGACCTACAAGGGTTAGATCTCACAAACAATATGATAACATAAACATGAACAAACTCACATACACTTTGACATGATGCTTTGATATTGAATTGCTGCAATAAATCTGCTCTTGACTGCTCTGGACTTGCTTGATAATGCTCTTGACAATAATTCTTGCTCTTGATTTCCAAATTTTTCACTTAGTTCTCAAATGATGTGATGACTAGGTATTTATATGCAATTATTCTAATTTCCCAAAAATTAAATCCTGATAGCTGACATCTGACATTTTAAATTCAAATAATAAAATGCCTACTCCGATATATTAAAATTTGGAGGCAAAATAGGGGGACCAAGCTGCCTAGGGGAACTTAGTTTGGCCCTATTTTGCGGGATGCAAGGTTTCGGGGGCAAAATATTGAATGTTTGCATTGTTTTTCCACATAGGTTTTATTGATAATTGTCCAAATGGGCTATAAAATACATAATTTAGGAAATTAGGTGTACAATTAGGTCCATGCACTTAGGGGGGAGCAAAACATAGTGTGAAATTGTCATGGGTGATATATATATATATATATATAAAACAGTGATATTCATAATTATAATTATATAATATAAAAACAGTGATATTCATAATTGCCAATAAACAAAATATTTAAATATCTCAAAATTTGCTAAACTAAAAATACTCATATATTCATAATTCAGTGGTTTGTCAAATGTCAATACACAATGAAAATTACAGTCAATATTTACATATATATAGCTGAATCCATACCCATACCCAAGGAAAAAGAAACTCTTACTGCTGTACCTGAAGCTTGTACCTGCAGCATGACTGGCGACTTATACTTCCAGTACCTATTTGTTTCTGAAGTGAAAACTTCTTATCAAGGCACTTTTTGATTGTTTGGTGAACAATCCAGAATGATACTGCTGTATGCATAATCTAATGTTTTGGACTTCTAGCATATAAGCCTTTAGGTGCATATGCTGAGGTGGTAATTGAATTTTGGGTTGGCTGCATTAGTGATGATTGCCATGCAATCGTCACAAGTAATGGGGGGCATTACTACCAAGATCATGGTCATATAGCCATATTTGATCCAAGTAAATTTATAATGTTTTTTCCTCCATTCCCACATCATCTTTGGCAAAATTTCAGGAAGAAATGAAGTGAAAATAATGAGTATAGAAGCTTCCTTTACAATATTATTAGTTATTGCTATCCTGTTAAACCCTATCCTATTATCTCCATAACCATCAGAACTTGGGCTTCCCCTCAACAGTCAATAGTTTCTAAATTAAGTTGCGAACTGAGGGTGTGGTTAGATGGGCGCTGATATAGATTATTGCTTTTCTTTATTAGATGGTTGCTACGTGCATTCTATCATAACTAGGAAATTAGAAATGTTTTCTAGAAGTTATGTGGTCATATGCAGATGCCTGAAGGAGGCTGTATCAACTTTGGAACTTCTAGAACTTGAAATGAAATGGATACAAATGGAATTGCAGAAAGCAATGATAATACCAATCTAGTATCCTATCGACATGAAGTGGGTTGAAGAGTTATTTAAGCTTTAAACATATCATAAATGTCAACAAATAATGCCCACTTGTGCACCCAGAGGAATTTTTTTCATGGTCTGCATATATTGCTGTATTTTATGTGTTTAAATGTGTACAAGTATAATAAGAGAAAAATTTCCATATTGCCATCAAATTAAAAAAAAAGAAAGTAGAGCAATCACTTCTAGATTGGTAAAGGAACTTGTCAACAAATCAATCTGCATTTAATTGAAATGTGAAGGAGAAATTAAAATGTTTACGGCTGAAATATACCATCATAGAAATCCACAATCATTTGTAGATACACCTGTCAAAGTCCTTGAGGTGCTGGGTATTTATTATAGAAAGGATGGACAGTGACCCTTTTTCACAACAAAACTCTGGTACTTATCTACTCTTGATAGAGACCTCAAATACATTCTCCAGCACTCTTACAAATGAAATTGAGTCCCTTACCAGAGATTTTTGATCTCATTTTAGTTGGAGATTTCGTTTTTGTTGATTAAATCATAGGTCGATGTTGGCTTTATATGGTTTTACTTTTAATATATATGTTCTTTGGCTCCTATTTAATCATCATTGAATTTAGTAATATGGTTTGTAGGTGGACATTGTTGACTTGAATGGAAGTTTCCTCACAAGGATACGTGATCTTGTAGGGGCAAACCCAATCATAATGGTTGCAACAAAGGTAAGTATTTTATATGGTCTTTGTTTTGAGGCTATTGAGTAATAGTTACTGTGCCTTTTCGTTGTTGACTAATTTAGTATCGTTGTTGAATTTTTATTTATTTGTTTTCAAGGTTGATCTGCTTCCAAAAGGGACAGATCTAAATGCTGTTGGTGATTGGCTTGTAGAGGCAACTATGCGAAAGAGACTGAAGTAAGATATATTGTTTGTTGTTGGGCAATGAAATCTGGTTATGACAAACATTTTCTAGAGTATTTGATTTGTAACTATGATCTGATTTGTAAAAAAGTCGTAATGGTGGGTGTTTTTGTTTTTTGATTTTATAGTGATTATGGTTGCTAGATATTTACCAATTTGTATCTTGTAAGAGCACTCTTAAATTGCATTTTAGAGCCAGCTCTGCTTGTAAATAATATGATATTATTTACTGTTGGTTGTGGTTGGGTGGAAGTGTAAAGGTGTGTCTCACTTTTTTGCCTAGGTGAGCCACTTAAATTATCATTAGCCAAATTTACATTTTCTATCAATTATAGCAAGTAAATTGTTAAAAATTTGAAGACAATGTGTGAAATGATAATTGATATTCGATATTCGGTATTTACAAAGGAGGGGAAAACTCCTTATATAAAGAATTACAAGACAATGTATCTAAAAAGAAACTAAAGCAAACTAAAGCAAATAACAGAAAGCTACTAAAAGCTAATTGAAGCAAACTAAGTTAACTAAAAGTAAACTACCGACTAATTAAAGGCTAAGATGACCATTAAATATTACATACTCTCTCTTAATGGTCATCCTACTAACTACACCAAGCTTATCCCAAAATTTTACAAATTTATCCGGATTGAGAGACTTAGTGAGAATGTCTGTAGTCTGATCCTCAGTTGGAACATACCGCAACATTACAAATCCATCTTCAACAAGCTGACAGATGAAATGACAATGAAGCTCAACATGCTTGTTTCGCTCGTGGAAGACTGGATTCTTGGCAAGCTTTAGCACCCCTTGATTGTCACAAAACAAGGGTGAAGGCCCTGCTTGAGACATTTGCATGTCAGCAAGCATCCTTCAAAGCCATACTGCTTCACATGCGGCCTTAACTGTTCCTCGATACTCTGCTTCTGACAAGGAAAGAGTGACTGCCTGCTGCTTCTTGCTTGTCCATGTGATTGCACTCGTACCAAGATTGAAAACGTACCCAAATGTGGACTTCCTGTCATCAATTGAACCTATCCAATCGGAATCTGTAAAACCAACCAGCTTAGGATCTTTGCATTTGCTGTACAAAATGCCAAATCAGGTGTCCCTTTCACATATCTCAACACTCGCTTTGTTGCAACCTAGTGCTTTGCCTTAGGGGCAGTCATGAAACGAGAAATGTAGCTCATAGCAAAATTGAGATCAGGCCTAGTGGTAGTAAGATAGATGAGGCTGCCCACTAGTTGCCTGAATTTAGACTCATTCACCACTGGTGAGTCTAATTTGGCTGAAATTTTAAGCCCCTTTTCCATAGGAGTGGATGAGATTTTGTAATCTTCCATCTTGAATCTCTCCAACAAACTCTTGGCATACTTCGACCGAGAAATGAAGATACTACCACTTGTCTGCCAAACTTTTACACCTAGACAATAGTGTGGGAGACCCAAGTCCGTCATCTCAAATGCTCGACACAAATTCGACTTTATTTGTTCAATCAAATGTAACCTACTACTAGTAATGATGATATCATCCACATAGATGACAAGAAGGATGATATCATTGCCAGTGTTCTTGACGTACAAATTTGCATCTGAGGGACTCCTCTGAACCCCTTGTGCAACCAAATACTTGCAAAACTTAAGGTACCATGCCTTGGGTGCCTGCTTTAGGCCATAACGAGCCTTCAACAATCTAAATACCTTATGCTCTTTCCTTCAACCTTAAAAGCAGGAGGTTGCGTAATGCATACCTCTTCTCCAAATCTCCACTGAGGAAGACACTCTTCACGTCCATCTGGTGGACCTTCTAGCCAAATTGTGTTGCCATGTCTAGGACAAGTCGGATGGTGCTCATCTTTGTTGTAGGAGGAAAGGTTTCCTCATAGTCAATACCTTCTCTCTACGAGAACCCCTTAGGCACCAACCGAGCCTTGTATTTATCCAGTGTTTCATCAGCCTTGTATTTCACCTTGTATACCCATTTGTTGCCAATGGGTTTCTTGCTTGGTGGAAGATCTGATTGAACCCACTTGCTCTTCAAAAGACTATGATGCTCAGAATCTATAGACTTTTCCCATTCAAGTTTACCCTTGGCCTTTGAATAATGTTGGGGAAACACACTGAATGTTGGCCATAAGAGCAAAGTTTACTGTGTTCTTTTTGCTCTTGCCTCTCAACGGTCTTCCCTCAACAAGCTCATCATCATGAACATCACCAATGAGCTTCGGCCACCACTTAGGGCGAGGAGATGCAGTTTCTTCCAAATCAGGATGAGCATCATCATGACTTGGGCTGCCTGGAATAATACCATCTGGATGCTGATCCAGGTTATCCTGAGCAAAATCTGTTGGTACAAAATCTTGCCTAGGAGATTCCACAATGTCAGAATCATTAGAGTCCCTCCCTGTTGGTAGAGGATCTTGCCTAGGAGATTCCACAATGTTAGAATCATCAAAAATCCCTCCCTATAGGTGGAGCTACTGAAAGCTTAGCTCCCAAATCCTTGGTCTTAAAAGGTTGATTGTCAGGACTCTTGGTGGGAGAACAAAGCAAAAAGGGCCCACCCTCCTCATCAAACACAACATCCCTACTGAATGCCAAACGATCAGTGGCCACATCAATCAACTGATAGGCCTTATGATTGTCACTATATCCTGTTAGCATCAACTTTTGGCTCTTGGATTCCAGCTTGGTCCTCTTGGCATCTGGAATCCAAACATATGCAATCAAACCAAACACTCTGAGATGAGTGATTCTTGGTTTCCTCTTAGACCATGCTTCCTTTGGGGTCATCTTCTTGACGGTCTGTATGGGAGACCGGTTAAGAAGGTATACTGCAACATACACTGCCTCAACCCAAAACTTCTTGGGAACATTCCTGTTCTCCAACATATAGCGGGCCATTTCTGTGATGGTACAATTTCTCCGCTCGACAACACCATTCTGTTGAGGGGTATAGGGTGTGGTAAGCTAACGCTTAATATTGTGTTTAGCACAAAAGTCGGTGAACTGGTTGGAACATAATTCACCCCCATTATTTGACCTAAGAGTTATGATTTGACATCCAAACTCTTTTTCAATTAATGCCTTAAACTTCTGAAATTCATTAAACTCTTGTGGCTTTTCCTTGAGAAAATACATCCACATTTTCTTACTAAAATCATCTACAAACAAGAGGAAATACTTGGCACTAGTGACTTATGCAGTACTCATTGGCCCAAAAACATCTGTAGAACCTTGGATACTCTCCAATATTTTCCATTTGAAAATGGAGAACCTTGGATGCTCTTCAAGACTTTCCATCTAAAAATGGAGTACGATGCTGCTTTCTTGCTTCGCAAGTTTCGCAAGCACCTTGTGTCTACTGTTGAATCTCACGTAAGCCTTCTACCAAATTCTCTTGAGCCAGTTGAGAGAGGTAGGAAATGTTGAGATGCCCATACTGCTGATGCCAAAGAGTGCTGATAGATGAACTCCTTGCAACCAACGCATGTTCCAAAGGATTTCTAGTATCAAGCAACTGATACAAACCATGGTCCTCGAGCCCAACTGCCACAGTTTCTTGGACTCCTTATTAACAATTCGACACTTGTGTGAACTGAAAATGATGTCCAGCTTTGGACTATGTCACATAATCTGACTCACTGACAACAGATTAAGCTCCATGCCCGACACATAGTATACATCAAGAAATATTAAATTTCTCCCACCAGATGTGATTTGGACATTGCCCTTGCTGACAACTGTATACTCTTCACCACCACCAAAGATGATGGAATCAGAGCAAGCCATATAATCCGTGAACCAATCTCTCCTGTTTGTAAAGTGTTGAGAGGCTCTAGAATCGATGTACCATGTAGATGATTTGGCACGATTTGCTGGTCGTTTGGCCATCAATGCATAAGAGGTAGATGCCTGGTTAGACTGCATAGATGCCATCCTTGCCGTTTTCCAATAACATGAAAAATGAGGTAAATTCTATGATCAGCTGGTACTAAACCTTGGACAATCAGCTGGCACAACTCCCTCGATTTTTTAAAAAATTGTCTAAAATGAAGCTCAGAAAAGCAAGATTTTTTTAGAAAAAATCTTCATAAAACTAGGAAAAAGCTGTAAGCTGTCAATGTCTTTAGTTGTAGTCAGCTATAGTCAGTCGTAGCATAGTCGGCCAGTTGTTTATGTTCAATAAAACTATAGCTGTAGTGCGAATCAGTAATGTAATAAATGTCATATGTACTCGGGTAATTAAGACACAATTAGTGGTAAGGGGTGGTTATGAAACGTCACGACGGTTGGTTGCTCAACCATCGCCGAGCGTTATATGTACTGAATCTTTGTAGTCGGGAATACATTATTGATGGTACTGTTGACATCCATATGATTGTACATGTTGATACTTATTGTTGGAAATGAATAGAAACATTCCTTATTTCAAGCATCTTATGTTCTCAAAGATGTTATACTTTTCTATGTTTTGTATATAATCTAGTTTACTTCCATAGTACATTGAAACACGACTAGTGAAGTAAACGTTTGGCGCCGTTGCCTAAGCGTACCAAGGGAAATCACTCGACGGTGAGATGGTAGTGTAATGGATCGATCAACGGAAGAGCTTGTGGAAACTAACGAAGAAAGGGAAGACGAGTTGACACAAGATTTGGTGAATCTGTGGGATATATCACTAAGGGACCACGTATAGAGGGAAGCTCTCAAGTGAGAGATCCCTCAACAAGCTATCTGGGACAAACTGTAAGTGAACGACAAGGTCGATCATCTCCTCAACTGTCTGCCAAGACTGCTAGCCCGCCATTTCATCATCTAATAGGACCTTTAGGCGGAAAGCGACCAGGAATGCTGAAGGCAACAAATATTGCAGCGGTATGAAGAGCGAACCAAATGGGAAGAGGAAGAATGAGACACTAGCCAGATACGTACTCCTAGCAACCAATGATCGTGTGAACAACCTTTAATGCCCGTACATCCTAACAAAGACAAGAACCGAGTACCAATCAGGCACGAAACTCAAGAGGAGAAGGTTCGGTGATCATTCAGGCTACAGGAGTGAGAAAACCGACGATGAAGATTAAAACAAATTGATAAATAATTAAATGAAGACCTGACTGAAATAAACCAAAGTATTAAAAGAGCACATGAAAATCTTGAGGAAATAGACCAATCTATCGAAAGAGGGTATCAAATTTTTTTTGAGGGAAGGGACGAAGGACCCTTAATCACTTCATACGTAGAAAGATACAAAATTAGTGAAAATGAAAATGAATTAAGTGAAGAACTCAACGGCAGCATCCGATGCATTCGGGAGTTGTCCATATCAGACGGCGACGAAGGGCTGAGGATTGGAAGATTTGAGCTCAAAACCCCAAGGCAGAGGGAGTACCGAAGCAAACCCTAGGAGACTTGAGGTGTTGAGGACGTTGACAAAAGACATGGGAGAGACTCGTACATGGCCAAGAATGCAAGCGACACATTGAGACGTAGCGAGAGAACCAGTCCAATCGGGTCCAACACACAAGGAGGGCATTGGGGAAGGATGGTGACTCTGCCAGTCGAGCGATAGAAGTTGTCGAAGTTTACGGAGAATGGGTCAGAAGATCCAATACGACATTGTAAAACATGTGAAACAATTTGGGTAGCCAACAGATAGGATGATCCAGATTATTGGCTGAAAGCATTTCCAACAACACTAAGAGACGGTGCCGAAAATTGGTACTCAGAATTGGACCAAGTACACAGGGCATCTGGACATTACTCAGGCAAGCATTCCAAAAAGAGTTCAAACTCTTGAGAGATGATAGTGAGATTGTAGCAGAAATTTATAATACCAAGCAAGGGAAGCACGAGGGTGTGCATACCTATAACTAGAGACTTAAAGATTTTCTAGGGAAACTGGAGGCACAACCGTTTGACGAGCTAAAGAAAAGGTGCTTCATCGAGGGCTTGCTTCCGTCATTAAGAAAGAAAATGAAACTCGTACCTTCGTCATTGTACGCTGAAGTGTACAATTAGGCGATGGATATAGAGAGCGAAAATAAAACATCCCGAGGGAAAAGGAAGACAAAGGACGAGGAGAGTACTGACAATAGTGATGGTGAGTCAAAAACAGTGCAAACACTCCAAAAAGATATGCTGAGAATGATGAAAGAACTAAAGGTTGACAAGGAGAGCACGAAGGAGGTTAGAGAACTGTGGTGTATGGAGTGCAACGGGGAAGGTCACACGAATGCGAACTATCCAAAGAAGTTATTCTGCGATATCTACCAAGTGATGGGACATTTCGTCAAGGAATGCCCATACAACTTAAAAGCCAAAAGTGCACAAGTACTCTTCACACAGGGAAAATCGTCAACATCGCCGAACACACCATCAAAATCCTAGAACGAATCCAATGCGTCCCCTGGAGTGTATTGAAATAACCGAAGGAACAACAATAGTACCCTGCGAAGTAAGATATAGTATGATGGCAAAGGACGACCCATGATCCAATGTCAGAAGTACAACGAATGGGGCTACTTCGCCAGGGATTGCCAGAATGGCCAAGGTTCGAGAGGAAGATTGTGTAAGTGGTGTGGACTAGGTGACCATGACGACAATGAATGTCCCAAGCAGAAGGGCATCCATATGCCGGAAGTGGAAAAACAAGAGGTATTGGCAATCACCAGAGCACAAGCGAAAAAGGCCATGTATCTAGATCCACGTACGGAGAAACAAAGGATGAAGGAAGCGGAAGCCAAAGTGGAACTGGTTATGGCGAAGGAAACAAAACACCTCTGGAGAAACCAAGAACTTCTTGATGGTTGGAGGCGGAAACCAACATCGTACGACAGATACTGCAAACCATTGTACCAATAAAAGTAATTGTCCTTCTCCAGACTCTGCCGCTGTTGGGGTTGGCAATGACAAATGTCGTTGGGGATGGCAAGCATTTGGGATTAAAGGACAGAAAGCAAGAGTTGGTACCGGAACCGCCACCATACGGTGAACAAACGATTGATCCCGTACTACTGACAACAAACATTGGAAAGTTGCCAGCGGTTTAGATGGAGATCGAAGGGAATATTTTGACAAATACTATCATTGATGGAGGATCAAGAGTCAATGTACCACCCGAAGACACATGGAAGAGTCTCGGGAAGCCAACACTCTAGCCACCGACATTCCAACTCGTTGGTGTCGACCAACATGGCATCAAACCGTTGGGAATGTTGATGGCCCAAAAGGTGGTGATCGGAACACAACCATTCCTACTGAACTTTGTGGTCATTCCATTACAGAGGAAGGCGTATTATGCATTTGCTTGGACGAGGATGGTTAGTGGCAACCAAGGAAAATCATAATTGGAAAAGAAACACGCTGTCCATAGAGAGCAATGGGAGGAAGTATGTTATCGACCTGAGAAATCAAATGGTGAGTGAAGAACTGGCATTAGATTATGATTCGGAGCAAGGAGATGGAATGGAGGGAGGAGGAACCATAGAGCCGAACGACGAAGGAATCCTAGACCTCTAAGAGTGCTTGGAAGATAAAACAAATTCCTTGAGTGGACTATTCCACTGGCAAATGGAGGATTATGAAGTTTTTCGACAAGATTGCAATTTGCTGCAAGTGAAAGAGGAAGGGATGGGGGAAGACGAAGCATCAAAAAGCCAACCGTTCCTTTCGGAATATGGAGAATACAAAGGAGTGGCCAGAGTGGATGACACACCAACACATCACTTCAAAGGAGATAAATTCATCATTAAGTACGAGGAACCGAATATAAAGAAAGTTAACTTTGGGGAAGAAGGTACTCCTTGTACGATCCTAGTGGGAGATGATTGGAACCTTGTACTAAAAGCAACCGCCTTTAAAATCTTCATGGAGTACAAGGACGACTTCTCATGGACGTACAAAGACCTGAAGGGCGTACTTATGGAGTTGTGCGTACACTGAGTTCCACTCATACCTTGAGCACAGCCCGTAAGAAAAATACTATATCGAATGAACATAAATTACGCCATGAAGGTACAATAGGAGATTGAAAAAATGCTAGAGGTTGGAATTATATTTAAGGTTGAAGTGAGTGATTGGGTGTCACCAATAGTGATATCTCTAAAGGAGTTGGAACAAATCAGAATATGCATGGACTTCTGAAGCCTCAACACGGTGACAATCAAGGATCCCTTTCTGATTCCGTTCACTGATTCAATCTTGGAGGAAGTGGCCGAGCACGAGATGTATTCATTCCTTGACGGGTTTTCAAGATATAACCAAATAAGCATAACTGAGGAGGACAAACTTAAGACAACCTTCATAGTGGAGGACGAAGTGTATGCGTACAATAGGATGTCGTTCAGTCTGTGCAACGCTCCAACAAATTTCCAATGGATCATATTGCATATATTCGATAAGATGTCCGTGGGGAATTTCAAGGCATTCCTCGACGACTGGTCCATCTTCAACAATGAGCAAACACATATGAAGGCCCTCCAGGAATGTATGGAACGATGCAGAGCAGCTCAGTTGGCACTCAACCCCAAGAAGTGCCGGTTCATGGTAACTCAAGGAAAGCTGCTCAGACACATCGTCTGCAAGGAAGGACTAAAGACCGATCCAAACAAGATTCGGGTGATTGTATACATGGAAACTCTGTTGAATGTCATTGGAGTAAAATCATTTCTCGGTCATGTCATATATTATAGAAGATTCATAAATAATTTTACCTAGATCTCGTACCCGTTGGACATACTTACAAGAAAGGGGCAACCGTTCGAATGGATGGAAGCACAAGAAGCGGCATTCCAGGAATTGAAGACATGGATGATCAGTTCGTTGATCTTGGCGTACTCGGATTGGGACAAGGAATTTCATGTGCACGTGGACGCTTCGAACTTTGCTATCGGAGCAACATTGGCATTGGTGGGCGTTCAAGGATTGGACCATCCGGTGTACTTCGCCAGTTGGCTACTGTCCAGAGCGGAGAAAAATTACAGTACGACGGAGAGGGAAGCTCTGGGGATGGTGTACACCATACAGAAGTTCAGGCATTATCTATTGGCAACTTCCTTCACTTTTTATGCGGATCATCAAGCATTGATGTACCTGGTGAACAAGCCAATCATTCAAGGAAGGGTAAGTAGATGGTTGTTACTCCTACAGGAATTCACATTCACCATCATCGTACGGCTAGGGAAGTCACGTCATTGCCGACGAACTGTCAAGAGTAAGGTTTGGCGAACCAGCCGACGGAGTAAACGAAGACTTCCCTGATGCACACTTATTCCAAATAGCATCCCTGACCCCATGGTACAAGAAGATTGGGGAATACTTATCCACCTCATCATTCTTGAAGGACATGCCATCAACAAAACGACATAAATTGGTGTTGAAGAGTAAAACATTCCAACTCATCAATGGGTTACTCTATAAGATGGGACCCGATCAAGTGCTCTGACGATGTGTGGATGAAGAAATTCCAAGGGTACTGAAGGAAGCACATGAGGGATTGGCAGGAGGACATATGGGGCCTAACGCCATAGCAAGGAAAGTTTTATTGGTAGGACTCTGGTGGCCGATGGTACACACTGATGCATGGGAGTGGGTGGTAGGATGTGACACCTGCTAGAGAGTTGGTAAGCCATTGAAGAGAGACTTCATGCCGCTCTTCCCGTCGTAGTCTCAAGAACTTTTTGAACCGTGGGGGCTTGACTTCATCGGGCCACTGAAGGTCAACCAACTGCACCGATGCCGATACATTGTCGTTGCCACATAGTACGTAACAAAGTGGGTGGAGGCCCGAGCACTGCCAGACAACACTGCAATCAGTATGGCGAAATTCATGTACGAGCAAATTGTCATAAGGTATGGGATACCTATTCAGATTACGAGTAATCGGGGAGGTAACTTCGTGAATCACATCATAAGACTGTTGACATTAGAGTTCAAGATCCTACACAATCTTTCCAACCCGTACTATCCAAGGGTGAACGGCTAGGCAGAGTCAACAAACAAAATACTTGTATCAGTCATCAACAAATCTTGTGGAATTGAGGATGCAGATTGGGGGGAACGACTACCAACTGTACTGTGGGTGTATCATACGACTTACAAAGTAACAACCCACCATACACCATTCCAACTGATGTATGGGCAAGAAGCTGTTGTATCGACATAATACCTAGTATTGAGCTTAAGGATTGTAGTAGAAAATAGATTGGGAGACAAAGAGAGTTTGAAGGAGAGGTTATTCCAGTTGAACAAATTGGATGAATGATGAGTGTTGGCCTAGTGGGTGATGGAGGTACACCAGAACCAGCAGAAGTTTTGGCACAACAAATATCTTCGATGAGCAAACATCCAGTCGGGGCAATTTGTTTTGAAATACAATGGTTGTAACGAACTCACGCCAGGCAAGTTTAAAATCAGATGGTTGGGACCATTTCGGATCCATGAAATTGGAGACCACGGAGCAATCTAATTAGCATGACCAAATGACGCTGCGTTGAAGGATCCGGTGAATGGGTTGAAGTTGAAAATTTATACAGGAAGGAGGGAACCTATGCAAATAACCATGTTGGGATACGCAACCAGAGAGGATTGGTCGATACAAAAGGATGAAGCCAATAGGGAACAAGATTGGGGCTTGGGAGGCAACGAATATGTTGCAGAAGAAGACTGGGTCGATAGAGACAAGATCATTGAAGAAAGGTTGGCAACTAAGAAAGTTGAAGGTAATGCAGTACCTCAGTTGCACAAACATCTCACGAATGCAGTGTTCAGAACACTTTCCCTGTGGCGACAAATAAGGGGACACTGGAGTTTCTAGGCCTTGTACGAAGGCATAAGGAAGGGATACCTCGCCAAGGAATTGGATGAAGAAGCCCAGAAAGAGAAAGAAGAGCAAGTGGTGAAGGGAGCGTCAATCGAGTGACACCAACGGAGAAGACGAAGAATGGTGGGATGATGAACAATGGGAAGCATATGTCGAGAAGATTGGCTCATGCTTGAAAACAGTGATAATGATTGAAGACATGTTCGTGTCACGCGTTGATGGATACACGGAAGACTTGTTGAAACAAATGAGAATAGACAGAAGAAAGGTGCCGAAGGTGATGAGGGTCGCAACGATGGATGGATTGTGGAGAGTGATACCAAACCTAGCCGGGCCACCGACAGTGGAAGGAGAAGATGTAACGTGGTACCAACAATATGAAGGAAGATATGTCGACGACAACTTTAAAGGTATTGGCCCTGCTCCTTTACTTGATAAATGGTTCGATGTAAATTATATGGGACCTGTTGTGAAGAAGAATGCTACAAGAGGCCCTCGTACACATGCAAGTGGCACTATGCCTCAGAACTAAGTGTAAGGTAAGGTGAAGAAGTTAGGGGGATGAAGAGAAAAGTAGAGAGAAAGGAGAGAGAATTTGAGAAAAGTAAGAAAAAACGAAAAATAAAGAGAGAATATGAGAGAAAATCAAGAAAAAGTGAAGAAAGAGGAGAGAAGAAAAATAGAAAAAAGGCCAAGGTGGAATCAAAATATTTTAAAAATAATGAGAGAGAAAAAGGGAAAAATAGAAACAACAAAAAATTACAATGGCAGAAGTATTAAAATATGAAGAAAAAATTAGAGAATTAAAATTGACAAAGGGAAGAGAAATCAAAGCAAGGAACATTAAAATAAAACTTAGCAAAAGTTTGGCCAAAGCAATGGTACGTCGTCAGGAGCAATTGAAGACATGGAACAAAGGGATCAAATGTTGGCGAAAAATAAAAGTAAAGATTATTAAATTAAATCAAAGTAAGACATTGGCAAAAATCAAAACAAGAAATCACCAAGCTTATATACTGGGGAAAAAGGCCGTACGACATAAGGAGGGCATTATCTGGCGGAGTTTGGCAAGGAGAAGTTTGGCGAAGAATAGATAGAAGTTCTGGCAAGAAGAAGAGTGCGACACCGTATGACTTGATAAGAGCACAAGAGGAGCTGTATGATGCACAAAACACATTGCAGCGTGACTTAAGAGGGAATCAACCGTACCAGTGAGCAGATGGGGAGCCGTATGACTGGAAGGGAAAATTATACAAAATAAAGTGAAGAAGCTTGAGGATGTATGAAGGGAGGAACAGTGGGCAACACAAGCAGAGAATCGTTGGAACCAAAAGGTCGTAAGTTGCAATCAAAAGGCCATACGTTGCAAGAAAGAAGCCATACGTTGCAAGCAAGAAGCTGTACGAAAGAACAAGAAAGCCGTACGAGGGAAGAGGTTGAATGTACAAACTACCAGGGGTTTCATTGTGCAAAGGTTAGTTGTATGAGTCCAGAGGAAAAAAATTGCTAGAGAACCATGTCGTACAATAGAGGGGACTTGGCAAGAGCTCAGCACTGGACGACAAGTGAGGAAGAAACATATCATTAGGTTCGTATAAACAGGAGAGGTTGGCAATTACAACAACCGTTTCCCCGTGCCAAGAATTAATCGTTGAGGGAAAATAAACATAGCTGAATTGCATCGCTGGAAAGATACCAAAATGGACAAAGGAAAGAAAGCAATACAGTACAAGCCGAAGGTGGCATCGATAGCAAAGAAAAAGAAAATGAGTGTAGATACAAACGCCATGACATGGGAAAGCTTGACTAGGAATGAGTGCAAGCAATGCTGGAGAAATATGATCGATGATCACATCCTAGAAATTGCACTAAGGCATGCTCGCATGGACAAGGCAACACGCTTACCACTTTTCAACGCTCGAGAGTTCGAGCCTTGGCTACAGGCCATGGTTGAGAATTACTGCCAACATTCACACAAGTCTATTGTGGATTATAGGGGTTGTGCGGTGACAGTCTCATTTTGGCCCTCGGATTTTGAACGAGTGTTCGACATACCAGCAACAGGAGCGGGGGTAAAAAAATCAGTCAAAATGACTCAGCTGCACAAAGAAACCCTTATCAAGCAAGTTTGCCGAAATGACTTGATAGCCGAGGAGAAGGACAACATTTGAAATATGGGCAACAGAGGGTTGCACAAGCACTACTTGGCGACCTCAGAATGGAAACACTTGCTAGATTTGATGAAGTGTAGATTGATAGGGGCAAGTTGGGCGACAGACATCACCATTTGGATGGTAGACTACATGATTGGCCTAAGCGTGGGCAAAGTTTTTAATTGGGGGTGATTACTTTCAGAGCGGATGAGATAGTTTTTGTCACAATGACACAAGGCATTTTATATGACGCAACACGCAATCTCCTTGTTCCTAGATGTCGTCCACTTGCAAGTACCAGAGGGAAGATGGGGCTGGTTGCAACCACTCACCCATTTGGATCTTGGCTTGCCAATGACATTCTACTAGACGGGATTAGAGCTAAAACAAGTTCGCAAAAATTCCTTGTAGGCTAGGAAGAAAAGGAAATGCAGGGAGGTGGCGGTGGAAAAGGAAGCATTAGCGGAGGAAGCATCAACAGAAAGCAGCGAAGAGGAACCGATTGAATTGGCCTCTTCGATGTTGACAGCCAGTTTGTTGACGGACGAAGAAGTGTCCTTAATTGTAGGTGTGTATTGTCCCCGATTTAGCCCTACGCTCTACAATTGGATTTAGCCTATTTCCAAAAACGTGTAGGCTAAGAAGAATGGGAACACTTACTATTTATAGTAAGTCATGATACTACTCAATTGGCATACAGATGTGGTTTTGGAAAACTTACTATTTATAGAAATATGCTATTTTTGCTAAGTATATTTATAGCAGTATCACTCTAGCAGCAACTCAATCTTTTGAAGTTCAGTGTGGCTGATCAGTTTGGCTTTCTGTTAAGTTGAAGTGAACTTACTATTTTTGGCAGTGGCTATTTTTAGTAAGTCTAATCTTGGCAGTATCATCATCTGCAGTTCAACTCAGGTCATCATGCTATTTGTGGTAATCCATTAGTTTCAGTATTGGCTTTGGTTTTGGTTATCTCCTTGGACTAAGTATTATACTTAGTTAATTTCATGTTTTTAAGTTGTACCCCCATGCCTAGGAGTGATAACTTCATGTTGTTTTAAAGAGGGGACATTAAGGGGTCATGTTGAGCATTTAATGATTTATTAAATGCTTTATTGTTGCAAATAGAAATGGAGACCTAAAGGGAAGGGAAATAATGTTTTATTATTTCACAATAAAGTGAATGGTTGAAGGTGGCGTCCCTTGGGAAGTTGAAGTGATTCAACTTATTGGAATTCAAAGTGTTTCATTTGCCCATTGAAACTTATTTATTGCTGCATTATGGAGAGCTGATTATGTTATGTTTTGGAAAGCAAAATTATGCTGCTGGTTTGAAATCTAGAGTCCAGCTAAGGGAAAGCTTAGCAATTCTATTCCACTCTTCGGGCTTGAAACTATGGTTCCCTAGATGATGGATTGAGAGTGTACTTCATTTGGAAGTGCACGTTGAGCCTCAAGGTGAAGATTCAGATGTTATTTCCAGATTTTATTGTTGCTGATTTAGTCATGGCTGTAGGTGAAAATCATTAACAACTTTAAGGGTAATGCTAATTTGATTATGGGTATTTGTTCATCATGATTCTATGCTTGAGGCGACCCCACCTTGAAGTTTGCAGATTTTAGTTTGCTTTTTTTGATTTTTAAGTAGAAAATCGCCCCTCAAGAAGGCCGTACCATGTTGGGACTACCTTGGGATTCGTGCCTAATCATTCTTTAAGCTTTAATGCAGTTTGTGGGTTGGAGATTGGGTGCCTACCTCTTAGAATACTTCTGCAGTTTAGTTTACATCATTCAGAGGTATATTTGAAGAGTTATGAGCATTTCATTTGATTTACATGTTTGCTGATTGACATTTTCAATCTGCTGTTTATGCATATCAGATTGTTAAACATTCAGATTTTGGCTTATATCTTGGTGATTGAGAAGATTATATATTGTAATAAACATTCTTCAGGAGTTTGCATTGATTATATTATTGTAACACATGAAAAATGCAGATTTATTTTCATTGTAAGGCTTAGATTTAGTAGTACTAATCCAGTCATTGTTCTTACTGCATTTACTTGTGATTTCCTAATGCAAACACTTTAACCCCTGGCTGGTTTACGGATAGAATAAACATTTGTATCTCTCTTTCTCACCCACTGTCAAGTAGAGAATTCCCACTATTGAGTGGATACCTGCCGCAGCGGATGAATTAGTTTTGAATTGTAATCTTTTTCTCCCCACTGTTTGGTGGTAGTGTGGAAAGTTTCTCATGGTTGGTTATCCGCCTATTTCATTTCAATTTCAACATTAGTATTCCACCATATGTTAGCACCTCGCCTGTCAAAGGATCTTGAGTGCACATTCTTGGTGTTGCGTTTATTCTCTCTCTTTCAGTGTAATCATTGTAATATTTGATTCAGTAGATCCTAGAGATCCTCTGACCATATGCTCGCCCCTCCTCCTTAAGTGGTTTTAGGGCGCATTCTTGGTTAGAGTTCTTTCATGCAATGTTTTGGGTTATGCTAACCTTAACGGGTGCTTGGTTACATTGTATTTGTTATTGAAAATAAAAAAAAATTGAGAGAGTATATTTCAGTGGTATCAGAGCTTGTTTTCCTGCCTTATTGTGAGTTACAGCGCTTCAGATATCAGATGAGAGTCGGAGAAGACAGATACTACATCTCAAAGTAGATCAAAGTTTAGTTTCAGCTTTAGAAGTTTTTGAAGTCGACACTTTTTTAGTGATTTGAGAAACCTTGTCTTGTCAGATTAAGGTATGGCTAATAAAGAAGAGATGAATTTGGCAGAGACACTTTATATGGCTGGAAAGAGTCTTGACAAAGAATTTCAGTCAAGGGAGAATGAAGAAAACATTCTTCATTTGTTAGAATAGTGTTTGAGGCAAGTGAAGCAATTACCCTCGGAGGAAATGCAATTGGCATTAGCTCCTGCTGTGACTTTTTTGTATCAGCCCCATTGGCTGAGGCATCCTGATGAAGAAATAAATTTGCTGGTTACTTCATGCCTTGGTGAAGTGATGAGAATTTTGGCACCTTTGGTGCCCTATGATGATAAAATTATGAAGAGAGTTCTTCATATGTTCGTGGAAAGTTTTCAAGATCTTGATGAAACTGATAGCAATCAGTACTTTAGAAGAGTTGCTATATTGAAGATCTTTTCGGAATTCAAAATAAGTGTGTTGTTGATAGATTTGGGTATGCAAGATCAAATATATTATTTGATTCATTACCTCTTCATTTCAACTTGGAGTGAACAAGAGGAGGATGTAGTTGCAGCAATGAGAAACATTTTGATCTTAATTATCAATGATTTGGATGACATTCCTAAAAACATTCTATCCTTTCTGCTAAACATTCATGAACAAAAAGGAAAGAATTCCTCTACTGTTGGTATGTTGATCAGAGATTTATTCATTCAGTGTGAAGAAAATTGCAGCCACACTTGAAGAAGACAGAGCAGAAAAAAGAGGAAGCTATTAATGTAGAAGATGGAAATAAAATATTGTTTCTCGATGATTCTAAGGTTGTATCCCAAGAAGTACCTATTGATATGCAACTATCCGCACAAGTTGAGGATGAATACAAAGAGGCAACAACAGTTATGATTTCTCATGAAGAGTTTATGTCAAGGAATCAAGGAGACCTCCTTGGTATGTTTGTGACTACAAAAGAAGAGATCAATATTATACTTTCACATGAAGTTCTTATTTAAGGTAAGGAGGGTATAATTTTCAAACCAGCTAATAGTGATGATTCCTTACTTCATTATAATAATGAAGATTCATGTGGTTTTGAGTTTGGTCATCAAACTAAGAGCTTGAAGAAAGATTCTCATGAAGATTTCTGCTTTGTTGAGTTGGGAGGTGTCTCATTCAAAGAGTCAACATTTCAAGTGAAGTTCAAAGGGCAGTTTCCTTTTGATAAAAATGATCAGCCTTTCGGCATTTGGGATCCGGGTGTGAAGGCACCTAATTTTGTTAATGAATTTGTATGGGATAAATTTCCCTTTGATCCCAATAAAGAACAAAATTTTGATTTCACTGCAAGCTTTGATATGGCCCTTGAAGGAGAAAATGTCTTTGACAAAGAAGCTTACATGGGTAAGCCCCATAATGAATCCTATAAGATGGTTGTAGCCACTAAGGAAGAATTTGTTGCTGCTAAAACTTTCAGGACTGCGATCAATAATGACTCATTGATTAAGTTGGGGGCTTCTTCAGTATATAATCAAGGAGACAGTGAAGGGGAAATGGAGCTTGAAGACCGCAGGGTCCTTGATGATGAAGTTTTTAAAGAGGTTATCAAATTCAAATCAGATTTACCACATCACGAAGCTGATTATAAACAATGGCCCGAAGAATTGGTAGGATTTGATTCTCTTCATGACCTTGAGCATTTTCAGTTAGTGGGTGGTGAAAGACAAGAATCTTGGAGCAACTATGGGGGTAGCAAAGACAAGAAACAAAGTTCTGATTTTGAAATATAGCTAATCAACAGTTCACCATCCTTGCACTTTTGTGAGTGGAAAGGTCAATTCATGTTTTCCATTGAGGATGAGGTCCATGCCTTATTCAGATTTGATCGCTCATATAGTTCGATTGAAGAGAGACAGGAGGAGTTTGGGATAGAGTCACTTTCTTTAATCTGCAATTTATTAAAGACTCCTTAGTGATTATGAAATCAGAGTATCTATGCTGGATTAGAGATCGGGATTACGCCTACGAATTCACAATGAAGATCATTGGTGTTTTCAAAGAAGTGAAAGAAAGGTTGATAAGCTTACCCGTGAGCTTGAATCAACAAAGTGCATAATAGAAAATGCTTAGTTGGGTGTAATGGAGGTTGGAGACCAACTAGCTGATTTCAAACATCTTAGAGAATGTGAGGACGAGTTCTACTCTCTGATTAATAATCCTCCAAGCTTGCTCGTAAGTGAATGCATAAGAGGTTTAGAGAATTCAGTCTCCATATGGGAAGTGTTGATTCATGACGACTTCCCCATTTTTGACACCAAGGTGTTGTCAAAACATGTTTTGATAAAACATGTTGTTTACATGCCTGACAGTTTATTCTTTGGATTGAGTAATGCTCACACTAACCTGTCTTGGGAGATGGATTTGAAGACAATGTTTGTTTCAAGCTCCCTTGTTTTGAAAGTTTTCTTGGATAAACTTCAGTGGTTCACTAAAGAAGTCAATAATTTTTTGAGTGTGCATTTGGAGTTGATTGGCACTCAGGAATGTTTTGTGAATTTCTTTAGGGGTGTGGTGGATCATTCTTGGTCAAGTATCTTTGTTTGGCACCCTCGATGTGGAATGAAAAATCTTTTGGGTTATGGTAGGAAGGTTCCTTGGAGGAATAAGGATCAAAATTTCAGAATTAATGGTGATGTTCCCTTCTGTACCAGCCACTTGATGGATCCATTTGTTCATCAACAAATGGATTGGAGAGAGATTTTGAGCAATGATCGATTATTTTCTGTGATGAAATCTTCAGAAAGGTTGTTATCAGCTGTGGATATGTGCAGATGTAATATTTTGGATGCTGATTTTCAGTTTTGCCGCAGCTGTTTATCTCCTTGGATGCTGATTTTCCTTAAATAAGATCTCAAGTTGACCATTTCAGTCTTGTTCAGTAGTTGGTGCATTCATTTTCAGACTTTCCAATCTTTTGTTAGCCATGATTTTTGGTCTCAAGTGGGAGAAATGAAGATTTGGAGTGATTCGAACTGGCATCTAGAAAGTGTTCAAGTTCATCTCAGTGACTATCTTGGTACATTTACTTGTACATATGCTTGGGACAACAAACCAATGCTTGATTTCGTTCGACTTTTTGAGACTCTTGTAGGGAGATTGGTGAAAGTTTTCAGAAGCTTTCTTGGATATATCAAAATTATTCGGAGGAGGCATTGTTCATCCTTGAGGAGTTCTGAGGATGAGACTATTGAGCTTTTGCAAATAGTTGTTTTCTTCTTTGCAAGAAGCCTTGAAGGAGTTGTTACTCTATTTGATGCTTTGAGAAGTTTCGTTGATAAGAATATTGTTGAGATACTTAGATCATTTTTCCTTATGTCCAAAATGTTGATAGTCATTGGTATTGATGATATTAACTCCTCAGAGTTTGTTGGGCGTGAGATGCTGCAAAATTATGATTTCAGTCCTTCCATGTTTTTCAGTTTGAAGTCCAGGCTTGTTAACTTTTTGAGATTTCAAGGAAGGTTAGTGCAGTTTTGGTACAATGGCTTCATTTGTATGATCAAAGTGGTCCAACATCGACATGGTGGGTCTTCTCAAAGATGGACATGGGACCTTGGGATCCTATTTGTTATGGTGGGATCAATGTGGAGTGTTGCGGCATTGCTTGAGGACAAACAATTTTGGGAAGGGCGGACTGTAATCTCTCCGATTTAGCCCTACGCTCTACAATTGGATTTAGCCTATTTCCAGAAACTTTCAAGCTAAGAAGAATGGGAACACTTACTATTTATAGTAAGTCATGATACTACTCAGTTGGCATATAGATGTGGTTTTGGTAAACTTACTATTTATAGCAATATGCTATTTTTGGTAAGTATATTTATAGTAGTATCACTCTAGCAGCAACTCAATCTTTTGCAGTTCAGTGTGGCTGATCAGTTTGACTTTTTGTTAAGTTGAAGTGAACTTACTATTTTTGGCAGTGGCTATTTTTAGTAAGTCTAATCTTGGCAGTATCATCATCTGCAGTTCAGCTCAGGTCATCATGCTATTTGTGGTAATCCATCAGTTTCAGTATTGGCTTTGGTTTTGGTTATCTCCTTGGACTAAGTATTATACTTAGTTAATTTCATGTTTTTAAGTTGTACCCCCATGCCTAGGAGTGATAACTTCATGTTGTTTTAAAGAGGGGACATTAAGGGGTCATGTTGAGCATTTAATGATTTATTAAATGCTTTATTGTTGCAAATAGAAATGGACACCTAAAGGGAAGGGAAATAATGTTTTATTATTTCATAATAAAGTGAATGGTTGAAGGTGGCATCCCTTGGGAAGTTGAAGTGATTCAACTTATTGGAATTCAAAGTGTTTCATTTGCCCATTGAAACTTATATATTGCTGCATTATGGAGAGCTGATTATGTTATGTTTTGGAAAGCAAAGTTATGCTGCTGGTTTGAAATCTAGAGTCCGGCTAAGGGAAAGCTTAGCAATTCTATTCCACTCTTCGGGCCTGAAACTATGGTTCCCTAGATGATGGATTGAGAGTGTGCTTCATTTAGAAGTGCACATTGAGCCTCAAGGTGAAGATTCAGATGTTATTTCCAGATTTTATTGTTGCTGATTCAGTCATGGCTGTAGGTGAAAATCATTAACAGCTTTAAGGGTAATGCTAATTTGATTATGGGTATTTGTTCATCATGATATTATGTTTGAGGCGACCCCAACTTGAAGTTTGTTGTTTCTGATTTTTAAGTAGAAAATCGCCCCTCAAGAAGGCCGTACCATGTTGGGACTACCTTGGGATTCGTGCCTAATCATTCTCTAAGCTTTAATGCAGTTTGTGGGTTGGAGATTGGGCGCCTACCTCTTAGAATACTTCTGCAGTTTAGTTTACATCATTCAGAGGTATATTTGAAGAGTTATGAGGATTTCATTTGATTTACATGTTTGCTGATTGACATTTTCAGTTTGCTGTTTATGCATATCAGATTGTTAAACATTTAGATTTTGGCTTATATCTTGGTGATTGAGAAGATTATATATTGTAATAAACATTCTTCAGGAGTTTGCATTGATTATATTATTGTAACACATGAAAAATGCAGATTTATTTCATTGTAAGGCTTAGATTTAGTAGTACTAATCCAGTCATTGTTCTTACTGCATTTACTTATGATTTCCTAATGCAAACACTTTAACCCCTGGCTGGTTTACCACCAGTGTGGAGAATAAACATTTGTATCTCTTTTTCTCACCTACTTTCAAGTAGAGGTAAGGCTGAGATTTAGTAGTACTAATCCAGTCATTGTTCTTACTGCATTTACTTGTGATTTCCTAATGCAAACACTTTAACCCCTAGCTGGTTTACTGCTAGTGTGGAGAATAAACATTTGTATCTCTTTTTCTCACCCACTGTCAAGTAGAGAATTCCCACTGTTGAGTGGATGCCCGCCGCAGCGGATGAATTAGTTTTGAATTGTAATTTTTTTCCCCCCACTATTTGGTGGTAGTGTGGAAAGTTTCTCATGGCTGGTTATCCGCCTATTTCATTTCAATTTCAGCATTAGTACTCCACCATATGTTAGCACCTTGCCTGCCAAAGGATCTTGAGTGCACATTCTTGGTGTCGAGTTTATTCTCTCTCTTTCAATGTAATCATTGTAATATTTGATTCAGTAGATCCTAGGGATCCTCTGACCATATGCCCGCTCCTCCTCCTTAAGTGGTTTGAGGGCGCATTCTTGGTTAGAGTTCTTTCATGTGACGTTTTGGGTTATGCTAACCTTAACGGGTACTTGGTTACATTGTATTTGTTATTGAAAATCACAAATTTTTTAGAGAGTATATTTCAAGGTGCTCAGACCATAGCAAGGATGGAGGCAGAGGAAGCGATCGTCACACCACCCTTCCAGTCTGCAAGCTTCACCCTGCCAACACCGCTAGTTCATATCGGGAGCCGACTGCTGGCCATAACATTCACCCTTGAAGCATCACCCTTTGGTGTCGAGTGGACACTGAGAGTAGCATCCTTAGTGCCAAGCGCATTGCTAGGTTGGGCGTCGCTCATAGCACCACCAATTGCCACACTGCCAACTTCGGGAGATACATTGCCAAGTTCGGCAGTTTCAAGTGAGGCATTGCCAAGTTCGGTAGTTTCAGGTGAGGCATTTCCAGGTTTAGCTGTTTTAGAAGTGGCATTGCTAGGTTCGACAGTAGGAGATGTATTGCTAGGTTCGACAGCTTCAGGAGATGCCCTGCCAGGTTCAAGAAACCTGGCGATTTTTGGAGATACACCACCAATTTTTATAGTCTTAGGGGATACATCAACACCAACCGCATCGCCAGACATACCAGTGCAGAGACAGCCAACCTTACCCCCAACCACTAGGGTAGTGACGACTTGGGGAACGATAACAACACATGGGCAAGTCACCACATTGGCGGAGTCGCTAGTTCCCCTTGTTACACCGCCAGGAGCATCGAGAGTGGCACAAATTGATGATTGGCTGGGGTCGGTGGGTTTCACACTGGAGGTGGTTGAGTAGCCCTGTTCAGAGCCCTTGGATGGTTTGGTTGAGGGTACGGACGAGGGGGCTCACTCCTCTAGACTCAACAGAGTGAGATTGCCAGGCTGGCAGAAGAGGTGCACGAGCAACCGCTAGTGGCTATAGGCGAGATGGAGGTGGTAGGAAAGATGGAGACAATAGTAGTGGTCCAGGAGCCTGAGGGGCAGACATTGAGGGAGACCCTTGCGACAGACATGGAGTCTCTGCTAGCACCTGGGGGTGAGGAGGACGATGACTCCATAGGGTCTGACGGATTGGTAGTTGAGATGTCGTAGCCAGATCCATCAGATCTCGTAGTGACCGTACAATGGTATTTAGACGAGGTCCAACACATGGAGTGATTGATGATCTGAGTAGGATAGGTCTCTAAAGAGCTCAAGGTTGGCCGCTCTCCCTTAGTGGCTCAGGAAGTGCAACACATTCGTAGATTCGTGGAGATGGGGTGCGAGTCCGAATTTTCTCGTATCTTCACCAGTTAGGGATGGCCAACAGGCGAGGCTCCAACAATGTGCAGAGCATGACATGGTACATCACCAAGGATGGTAGGTAGGGATGCTGGAGTTTTGAGAGTCTCTATCATATTAAGTTAGCCTTCTGCAACATCTTCTATGCTATGAAGTGCTAGATATTGTCTACGGAGCTAGCACTGGCAGGAAAGGTAGAGGCATTTAGAATACAACAGAAGGTTAAAGAGGAGTCATCTCAAGGTATGAAGAACCTTCAATCATATTTGGCAGAGCAGACCCGACTAGCCAGTGTTGAGGAAGCCTGAGTAGTGGTCTTGGAGGCCAAGGTGACTACTTTGGAGGAAGAGGTGCGACAAAGGGAGCAGGTGTGGGAACGAGTAAAGGAGTTGGAAGAGCAGTTGGCGACAAGGAGCACAGAGGTGGACAAGGCCAAAAGCCAGTTGATGGAGGCGACTTGCATGGTTAAAGCCGCCAGGGAGAGAGAGATACTTGTTGACTGCCAACTCCGAGTGCGTTCAGAGGAAGTGAGGCGATTGAGGGAGCAACACTTTTTGACGACTACGACGTCATCAGTGCATCAAGGGACATCCTTGCTTCGCCCTTCTCATTAGCTTCATATGTTGTATCATTCCCTTTTGTTGGTTTGTCATGTCGTTTGGAAGACGACTTCTTTTGTGGGGGGGATGATGTAAGCCATCAATGTCTTTAGTTGTAGTCTGCCATAGTCGGCCAGTTGTTTATGTTCAATTAAACTATAGTTGTAGTGCGAATAAGTAATGTAATAAATGTCATATGTACTTAGGTAATTAAGTCCCGATTAGTGGTAAGGGGTGGTTATGAAACGTCATGACGGTTGGTTACTCAACCACTGCCGAGTGTTATATGTACTGAGTCTTTGTAGTCGGGAATACATTATTGATGGTACTGTTGACATCCATATGATTGTACATGTTGATATTTATTGTTGGAAATGAATAGAAATATTCCTTATTTCAAGCATCTTATGTTCTCAAAGATGTTATACTTTTCGACGTTCTGTATATAATCTAGTTTACTTCTGTAGTACATTGAAACACACCCAGTGAAGTAAACAAAAGTAAGATTTTTTTCAGAAAAGACCTTAAAAAAACTTTGAAAAAGCAATAATTTTTCAAAACAAATCTTTAAAAAGAAAACTCTTCAAAACACCTTAGAAATTCATCACAAAATCTGGAAAATCAGGCCACAGATTTTTGAACAGCAAAACCTAGGTTGCCCACAAAAAACCTGCAAAAAATCGTCACTGGAAATCTGCAAAAAATCTCGAAAAATCTGCAAAAATTCTGAAAATCACCAAGAAATGTCGACAATCTGCAACCAAGAGGACTGGCGTGATTTTTAGCTTTAAAAAACCGCGATTTTCTTCTTGTGAAAAACCCTTAAATCTGCTTCGAATATCTTCACAAAAATCTGCTTGACAAAAAACTTTCGATTTTTTTTTTTCTTTACAAACCCTTGGGAAAAAAAACTTTTGAAAATTTCCAAAAAATCTTCAGGTAATCAACTAAGAATTTTTATTGCTCAAAAAATTCGCCAAAAATGAGCCTATGCTCTGATACCATGAAATGATAATTGATATTCGATATTCGTTATTTACAAAGGAGAGGAAAACTCCTTATATAAAGAATTACAAGACGATGTTTCTAAAAAGAAACAATCGTTAACTAAATCAAACTAAAGCAAATAATGGAAAGTTACTAAAAGCTAACTGAAGCAAAGTAAGTTAACTAAAAGTAAATTTCCGACTAACTAAAAGCTAAGATGACCATTAAGTATTACAATAATACTTTAATGATGTGGAGTACTGATTTGTGAGGTTTCTTATGTAGATTCTAAATCTATTTTAAAAAGAAATTAAGAAATAATTATTTCATTTTAAAAACCTTTGTTCAAAAGATTATTTTTTAATAATTAATATTTCTCCAAAATGTGTAACTTGCACTAGAAATAATTTTTTTTCATAATTTTTTAAACATAGATCATTAAGAATTATGTCTAGAGTACCCATTTATTTTTAGTTTTTTTTTGGCATAATTTATTTATTAAGTTTTTAATTGAAATTAACTATAATTTAGACATATATTTCTCCATAATGCGTAGCATTTTTTTGTATATACCCTTTTTTTGTGTGGAAACAAACATATCGATATTTAGGGTGGTCTTATTTTGCTGATTTTTTTTGCATTGTTTGCTATATTTACATGAGTGTTGAATAGAAGCTTAATGTTTAAGAAAAAAACTATGTTGATTAGAAAATGGAAAACAACTGTAATAATTGAATAAAAAAATATTAAAACGTATACTATTTGGAAAGCTTACTTAAAGGGCCACGCTTGTACTAAATGTCGTGTCATGACAACTTTGTTTGGTGATGGAAAATATTGCCTAAATGAGCAATTTTTGTCCAACAAAAGGTTAACATGTGGCATGGAGGGAGATAAAGTGCTAAATAGACATGGTCCATAAAATGAAGGTCAAAGGTCTTGTGACATCTTCAACATATGGAATGCTGGCATTCCTTTAAAAGCCAACTTAGAAAACACTTTCAATTGAAGGTCACTTTCTAATATAGATAAGGTGACCTTGAATCAAAGGTCTAGTGGATGTGGAAGCCACATGGCTTTGCTAAGACATTCATTCAAAGGTCCTATCAAATAAAAATCGTCAATCAAAGATTGTCCAACTTTAAACACTTGCAAAGCTCATTTTTTCAAATTGGCCCACAAGTGAGATAGGGCTTTATGAATCCACTTGATTGCAAGAACTAGGATTGGGAATTCCAGTGTATAAGACGCTTATCACTGAGAGGTTGGGGGGGGGTGGCGGTGAATCAGTATAAAACAATCTTTTACTTTCTGAAAACTTAACAACGATAGCAATGTCAATCAGACAAGATCTATCAATTATACAACACAAGGACACGCGATTTACATGGAAACCCTTATGGGAGAAAACCACAAAAAATATTGCTTATATAAAACTTCTCTTACAATCTTTTCATGCACCAACCCATTGGGAACACCAATCTCCACTTACAAGATTTGTAGGCACCAACCCATTGGAGACACCAATCCCCACTACTGAGCATCAACATAGCAAGAGACACCAATCTCTTCTAATGAGAGGCATCAACCTCTCGATCTTCTCAATTAGGAGGCACCAACCTCCAAATGAATATTGTGTTTGCCTTCTTTAGTATCGCTGCTTCAATATGCTTCACAAATCTGCCTAAATACCTTCACAAAAAGCTATAAACTCCTTTACCAATCTGCTCAAAAATCTTTCATAAAACTGCTCACAACTTTGGCATAAATCTGCAATAGAATACCTCAAAAGGTCTGCTCAAATCTTCAACAACTTTTGCTCATAAATTTGCTATGAATGATGTTCTATAAATCTGCTCTTGAATCTCTTTCAGATCTGCCTTAACCTGCTATAAATCTGCCTTAAAGGTCTGCTCAAGTCACCTTTAGATATGCTCATAAACTTCTTTTAAATCTTCTCTTGAAGTCTGATTTTAATTGCTTCAGATCTACTCTACATATGAATGATACTCAATGATTTCTTACATTCAAATCCATTCCACAAACTCTCTTAAATACCTTCATAATACCCCTTCAAATACCTCTTCACCCAAGAGATGTGATCAGCAAGACAACAACTTTGTAGTTGGTGTACAATGTCTTATTATGCTTTGGTAATATTGGTTAACCGACTATGTATTAATTGGTTGTTGGCTGCAGCTGGCTGACGGTTGTGTTCTTGGCAACTGTTGTGTCCTTTAAATACATTATGTATCGTCAAGGAGAGTAGTATGATCTAGTTGGATAGACTTTGATCCTTGGTTGACCATCTTTGGTCTTCTTCTGTAATAATTTCATGAGTGAATAAAGATATGTTTTACGAATGCATTGTTATCTCTGTTAATAATTCATGTATTTAATTTATCAGATAGAGCAACAAACAAACTTCAATTAATGAACAAAATCCATAATTCATGGTGCACTCTTATTTGTTCTATTTTTTGTCTTTGTGGTCTTATTTGGCAAGAAATTGAAAAACAGCAGATTTTTCTCTATTTTTTTTTTAATTTTATTTTTCTACATTTTTAATTTACCCATTTTTTCTTTATTAAATCCCAATTAATTGATTTTTTATAAAAATATTTTGGTTTGTCTAGTCATTCCTGAGAAGAGTTATGCTACTATCTTGTGAACAACATGCAGATTGTAATTCAATTGTTTTTAGATATATTGTTCTAGGAGATGAGTGCATACTGTTATTCTCAAGATTAATATTGTTACAGAAGCTGAAGAACAATATTTTTTAATGTCAAATGCAGTGTTCATAGCATTCACTTGACAAGTTCTAAATCATTGTCGGGATTTGTTGGAGTTGCATCTGAAATTCAACAACAAAAAAAGGTTGGAGCTTTGCCTTACTTCTGAAAGAAGTGAATCTAAATGTGCCTTTTATTGTATAATACAAAATATATTTCTTTAATTGCACATTGAATTGATTTTTAATATTTTTCTATTTGCTTGTGTATAAGTAGGGATTTGTTTTATTGCCTTTAATCTGGCTTCTTTCTGTAGTGCCAGTTAGCAGCATCTTGGATGTTTGTCTCTCTTAATGTTTGCTGTTGGCATTGTTTTCTTCTGAACATTTAAGTTTCAGGTGAAGGTTTGATCAAAGGCGATTTTGCCTATAATAGTGGCTAAATGTATATCTCAAAAAATATATATGTGATTAAATTAAAGTTTGATCATAGAACATATTCACTAAGTGACATTTCATATGGAGATGATGATCAACTTTGTTACATATTTTCTACTTTCCAATACTACAAATATTTATAAGCTTCAAGAGCAACCTGGATGGTACATCTTTTTCCAGCAAAAAATAGGATTTTACAAGCATGGTGATAAATTAATGGCCTTCTTATTGTTTGAACTTTCAAGTGAACTTGTCCAGATGGTTATTTTAAATTTTTTTAACAGCTATATATGTATAGGTTTAGCTAGTTGTTTATCGAGAACCAATTCAAGTAGCTTGTTAATGCTTTGACCTCACACCTTCATGCAACATGAGATGTACTTAACGAAGAGTTCCATCATGTAAAATCTATAAAGCATTCAAATTGAAATATATGTCAAAAAAGAGTGAAGGATGCAATCTATGCTGATTGCAAATGTAGATTTATAATGTTCAGTCTATATACTAATAGACATGACCCATCCAACTTTACTTTTAGTTTTAATATATAACATTATAATTATAAGGTAGGTTATATGTATATTATAATCTGCAAGGCTCTAATATAAGATGTTATTACACATGGTAGAAGATAGGTTCACAAGAAATCACCTTTTGTTGAAAGCTTCAGCATTTGAACTTTAATGTGTGGATTAAACTTGTTTTCTTATAAGGGTCAAGGATCCTTTCTGCTATATTAACTTTCTGGAAAACAGAGAAGACACATATAGTTTCAGAACACTTGCTGACATTTGGAACTCACACCAAAAATGGCAAGCTAGCACCAAACATAAAACAAGCTACAACCTATGCTAACAGACGTTAATGCCTCTAACCCCAACTATACAAAAAAGGGGTATACAAAGATACATAATTCAGATTCACATATTTTTAATTGCCTATAACCACTACTCCATCAAACCCATCAACACATAGGAGGAAGAGTGTTGCCTTCCTAGCATTTGCCCATCGTTCGCAGTCTGAGAATTCAGGTGTAGGGGTGAAGGATTGCTGGAGTACATCAGCATCTCTGCTGTCCACTCCATCAGAAAGATCCCCAATAGCCATGGCATTCCTTAGACATTTCACCTCTTTTGCCAGTGCCAAAACCTGCTGTACCAATTCTTGGAACCCATGGAAACTATGCCCCTGAATTCCTTCCCTTGAGATTAGATGCTCTTCCTCTGTTGTTGTTCAATTGAGGCCCATCACTTCCTCCAATTCGATTCTATATTTTGCTGACATCAGACATTTTGCCTCTCACTTCACAGCTTTCTTATAGCCAACTGGCCTGAGAAAGTTGGATAAGCAGAAGGAAGCAATCTCTGAGTTCACATGGCTCTACATATCCAATTCCATGTAACCCATTCCCAAGATCGTTTTGATGACCTCTTCATTCCTATCTGTTTGAATAACGAAAATAGTCTTCAGCGAGACTTTAGTGATAGGATCCCTGAAGGCCATCTCTCTCTCTTTGCTGCATGAAGAAAGAACAAAGGCTCCATGCTCATGAGAAGGCACAAAAGCATAAATAGGATGAAAGAAAAAGCAAGGCTGATGCATGCATAGCAAGTGTTGAATTGTGCTAAGCTTCAACTACAACTGATGTTGAGGACCCAAGTCCTGTTGGGATTTCCTCTTCATGTGTTTCAGGTAGATCTTGAGAAGGAACTTAAAGTTCAAATTCTTCTATATCAGGAGGGAAGAACTCCAAGGGTTCCTTAGGAGGCATTCTTCTTTTTATCCTCCTATACCCTTGAGTAGTACCTGCACCTTTCCTCTTCTTGGAAGTTTGAGCCTCAGGTTCCTTGGTTCTTAGCACAACCCATTGGATGCTTCTATCCAACACCAGCCTTGTTATCTGTTTGATATCTATACTTTTTTGCATCCCAATCTATAGGATCCAAGTTTTTGGCGCCTATATTTTGTGCATCGGGGTTGCTTGCACGGCTCGTAATCCCATATGTTTTGTAATCTAACCCATTTGTTAGCACTTTCTCCAATGATTAAATTAGCATCTTCATTAATCTTGATGTTAGCTAGAAAGCCTGCTAATATGTTGGCTTCATGGTACCACTATTGTACATTCATGATCTCAAACTTGTTGAGAACATTCCATACTTGGCAAGGGATGTTGTTGATCTTCAAGTTTGGGGAAGAGTGTTTGGATGATGCATTAATGATATCTTGAGTCTCCTTCAAAGAATATTTTGTTTGCTTTGCAAAGAAAATAATTATAAACCAAGGAATACTGCATGTGCCTTGGCTTCGTTAATAGTTCCATCCATGAGTGTATTTGATGCAGCCAAGTTTAATGAGCCATTATTGTCTTTTATTATACATCCTGCCTCAAATTTTCTAGGGTTGCCCTTGGAGGCTCCATTAAACTTTATTTTGACTTCTCTAGCAAAAGGGGGATCTAGACAACCTTCCAACCTTAAATCATTGTTGGGTCATCCTTGGAAACCCCTTGAATGGGTGGGCTTAATGACCTTTGCATTCCACTAAGCCATTTTTCTTTCCCTATGCTATTTTTGCTTTGCATTTGAGTTGACAACTTTAGAAATGGCAATATCTAATTTTCTAATTATTGCTTCCACTAGGAGTGATCTTCCTTGAAAAATCCTTATGCTTTGTTCTTTCTAGATATGCCATACTAGGAGGGAGGGACTAGACATCTAGATGCTAGAAAATACTACTTTTGGTTTTAGAATTGGCCACGTATAGACAAGTTTGAGTAGACTATCAGAGAGGGTGCTTGACCATTTCAACTTGGCACAAAGACATGACCAACATAGGATAATGAAGGGGTAATGAATAAGTAGATGGATTGTAGATTTCCCATTTGCACAATAGAGGGGACATCGAGAAGGATCAAAGACCATACTTTTGTTTCCTAAGTTGAGTGAAGATTTGACTATGCGACGCTGTCCAAGCAAATGCTCGAACTTTTGGGATGCTCATCTTATTCCAAAACTTGCAAGTAGGCCAAGAAGGGCTCTGTCCTATGAATTCTAGACTAATGTAACCTAGGTTTGCATTATAAAGGCCAAATTTGGACCTTGTCTACTTAATATCATCATTTACCTCTGCAAGATTCAATCTTCTTGTGGACAAAATGGAGAGTTCATACTTCAGTTCTTGACTTAATGGGAAAGGGTAGATCTCTCTCCATTCTACCATTGTGAAGCCCAAACAAACCTTGTGGTTCCAATAGTAACAATTTAGCATTAGTGAACTTGAGAGCCTTAGCAAGGGGGGGTGCATTCCCAAGAGTCCTTGAAATCTACCAACCGCCATTTTTGATATCCTAGGAAAGATGATTAGTAATGATGAAGCGACATGCCATCATGAAGTTTCAAATATGAGATCTAGTGAGGGTATTATTCACAGTCAAAATTCTGGTTGTTTGAATCATGCTATTTTTTTGGATCAGTTGGTTTCACTTTGCATTTGGTTTGGAGAAGAACTCCCCAAAGCAATTTTGTTCCTAGAGAAGGATATTGCATTTCTAATTATTTGATGCCCACATCCCTTGTCTTTTTGAGAGTGGACCTTTCCCAAGCCACCAATTGAATTTTCTTTTGATCTCTTAAATGTTGCTAGAGGATGTGTCATGATATTTTTCCAAATTCTTGAATATATCCACTAGGTTCTTTAATGTAGAAAAAATGAATTTCAATATTTATATTCTTGCAATAGCACAGAAATTAAGAATATTTTTCCAAATCCTTGCAACTCTTTAATTTGACCTAGAATAATTTTCCAAAAACATTTGAAACCCTTTTGAAATTTCCTAAAAATACAACAAAACTTGAATGTAAAGTTTACAAATACCTAGAATAGAAAGATGCTTGTCAATGGATACCCTATTTTTAATTTGTGTGCCTTAGCAATGTCTGAAATTCATGACATCTGCCATTTTTGTGTGCCCTTCTCTTGCATGAAAGCTTTTGCCACTCACATATTTTGCTACTCTCATGGAAACCCTAGTGATAGATTTTTGACTAAATTTTGTGCAATTTTTAATTGAAAAATAAATGTTTTCCTCCTTTGTTAGCTTCAGGATTTCTAGAAATGAACTTGGCGAAGCACAACTGTGGAATTTGGCCTGCGATTTATAGAAATGGCCACGGTTTTATGCTTCAATATTTTGGTAAAATAACCTATGACTTTTAGCTTTTTTTGGCCCATACTTCTGAGCAATAATTGGGGATCCATTTCTGTATTTCCTATGCACAAAGGGGATAAAAGTAGGGAAATAATTCAATAACAATAATTTTTAGTTGGTCCTAGTAACTTTAAGTTTATTTTAAAAAATTGTAAAATGACATCTTAAATATTATTATTATTTTAATAGAGTGGTTGTCTAAATGGGACATTATAAGGCTTATTAAAAGAGTTTTTGAATACTTTTGGATGGAATTTTTGAAGGGAAAAAGATATTCAAGTTAAAGGGGCTAAAGAGGAACTTATGGAAGGAAATCATCTATTGTTTATTGAAATCAGACCTTTTTTAGAGCTTGAGCATTTGTGTTATTCTCATCTGAGGATGACAAACCTTGGCATGCAAGAATTCGGAGGACAAAAATTCTCTTGGTTTCCAATTGAGTTTGGAGGACAAAAACCCTCTTGTCCCTTTGAGGTGATTTCTTCCAGGAATCATATTGGTGTTGAAAAATTGCAGATTATTTCCAATTTCTAGTGCTGCTATAGTGTGATAAGTATTTATTTTCAGTTTGGTAGCATTTTAGCTTGGTTTGTAGTGGACGATTAGTAGTGGTAGCATTTAGATTTTGTGAACAGCCTTAGTCAAATATGGGGATTTTTTGTATCTGCAGTCCTTTTTTTTTCGACCAACTGCTATAACAAATTTTTGAGATTAATTATTCTGCTGTTTATTGTGTGATCTAAATATCCTATGCATAAGGGTTCAGCTGAACATTGTTGTTCGCATTAGTAATTTGTAAGTACTTAGTTGTTGCAAATTTGCAATTCTAATAGCATTTGATGTGAAGGGTTTCCATAATTATTTTTGGTATTTACTACTTTTGTTCAGTGGTTGTTATTGGTGTTAAATAAAATGCTGTCATATGAGGGACAGTCATAACATTATAACAATGAATATATTCAGCATAATGTGTAAGGGTTTCAATCAATACTTTGCATTCTTATGTGTGACATAGTCATATAATATAATAATTATCATAGTTTTGAGGAGTTAAGTATTGGTGTCAGGGTTTCAGGTGTAAACGTTATATATATGTTTGATCTTCTAAGTCATAAACAATAGCAATTTGCATATACTAAGTGGCAATTAATGGTCATTGTTGTTTACATTAGAAAATACAATGTTTTCATTATATAAAAAAAATTCATAGTGAGTAATCTCTTGGCTTGTTCATTGTATGCTCTCAACTCTCACTCCTAGGATGTTGGTGATAAGAAAATGACAAATTCTTTGACTTAAGTGTAAATAGGAATCTCGAAAAGTGGTAGGGTTCCTTAAAATACTAAAAAGGAACATTACAATAGCTCTTGTGATTTTCCTTGGGTCTTATGCTTGCAATTTTGAAACAAAATGTTTTGATGAAATCCTCATTTGCTTGTTTTTTCTGGTGACTTTGTATCTCTGATACTATATTGTAAAAATACAATATTATTCTATTAGATATTGGAGCGACTATTACAATGAGGTTCATCTCCTTAACTAGAGTTTGGGAGATGTAACTGATAAACATGAATGTGACATTTGTCGTAGATTCTAAATGCTAAAAATAACAATACTAACAGGCCACTTAAGGTGACTTTATTATGAAGGTAAGCCTTATCTTCTAACAAAAAAGATAGGGTGTTGTACCCAAAATTAAAATTTTTGCTACATTTAGGCATTTTGAAGAAATGATAAAAGTCTTGTCAAAAATTGTCAAAAAAGGTCGAAAATTGGAAATTTGCATGTCATGCATGTTGGTCAAAAATTTGAAATTTTCAAAATTTGACGATTTGGGTTTGCTCAGAGTGATGCTAACTACAAAACCTAGATCTGAGTTTTTGCGGCCCTAATTTTAGGAAATTTTCCAAAAATAGAAAGTTTATAAAAATAGACTTATTTTTGGGTTTCTTCTCAAATGGATACTGGCAAAATTTTCTAAAACTAGAAAATTTCTAAAAATAGAATTTATGATTCCCGGGGTTCAAATTGATTTTGATTGGCTTAAAATATTTCCTCATCAAGTCGGCCCAGTCAGAATCATCAAAAGATCAGTTTTTCTCTAATGGGTTTATTTTGCTTTTTTCAGAAGCTAAAAAGGAGTGTTAATGGATGATAGCTTCGGTCAGATATAAGTAACGAATGCTGAAAGCATCTTCACTATTTATATGTGATCAAGGATTATCCTCATTACACATATTAATGGAAATCGAATTTATGAGCATATATAAATTCGTATTAATAAAAGATATTGTTATCTGCAGTGAATAAAATCGGAACTCATATTATATATGTCCGCCATATGTGTGAGGACTTATGTGTTAAGTGTTGTTAAAGCCGAGTGTTAGTCAGCTATCTAAGAGACCCGCGCGCCCAAAGGGACACGTCCCTTGAGCGGTCCTCTCAAAGGACGCATCCCTTAGAGGCAAGTCTCTAAGGTATTAAACTTGGTTCCCTCATTGATATGCAAAACATCGAAATCTATTAATGTTCTGCAATCAGCGCATTCGACATCAAGAGAAGAAATTTGGAAAATATCTTTGACAAAGATAATCAGACCTGTTTCATATGTTCGATCCTCATCATGGTATCAGAGCCACGTCATAACAAGTCTGAATCTTCAATCATCCCTTGCGTGAGCATCACCCGGAGCACTTGTTGAAAGTAGGAGAGGCGTCAAAAGAATTCGATAGATACCGAGGGACCCTTTGGTGCGGGTGGCGAGAGCCGAAGGCTACGCAGCCGCCTGCAGAGAGTGTGCCCCCGTGGAAACAATATCGCTTATGGATGATAGCGGTTAATGTTAGATGACTACATACTTGGCGGTGAGATGTCTTCAATCTGGGGAGTGATTATATCGGTGCTTTGTATTGGCACGTATTGTTATAGGAGCAAAGGGCGAATATCATTTGCGTTGGAGTTCAAACCTATACGTCTCTTGTAAATTCATATTGCGGGGGTCTCATATGTTCGACTTACAGAAGCGTCTGGGGAATTATACATTGGAAGCGCTAATCTACAGTGACCCAATATCGAGATTGTTTATCTCATCGAGCATTTCGATGGGAATGGACCCCTGGATTACTATCTCATCAAGCATCATTCGCGTGGGAGCATGTGCCTATGTATATTCTGGAATTATTAATTAAACGTGATGACTTCGTAATTTCCTTGTTGGACGGGGAATTGACTTATTAATATATATCCATTGTCATACCGCTATTGGAGGATATCGTTTTTTTCTTTGTTTCTGAGATTCAGTTCATGAAGCGACACTTCCTGTTGGGTATCGTTTGAAATACCTTGTCAGGAGATTGTACATTTGTTGATAGTTCATCAACCATACACTCTACAGAAGGCGTCAATATCCATCGTTTGTTATGATCTATGGTGATTGGTGGAGGACATATCTGTTGTCGAATGTCCACAGGAGATATCGAAGCCATTGGCAGAAGCATTTGTGATAGACATATTGTATATCTGTGCGTTTATTTCAAAATGCATGAGGAGACGGCTTAAAAAGGTCGAGGTTCGAGGATGAGCGGGACGGAGGATTGTGAGAGAGGGACAAGCGGCTCGTTATCCTTCCACTGCAGGGAGAGGGAGGTTGTCGTTGCTCTGTGAAACCACACAAGACACTTCTCCCCCTTCGAGGGAGTGCCTCGCGACAGCTCTCTACTTGGATCAGGGCGGGCCACACAACATGCCGCACTTCTCCCCTCCTCACAGACCAAGACTCTCCTTTCCTTCAACCTTGTGCACCCGCCACTCGGGTTAAAGGCTCGCATTATTGAGCTCGGCTTGAGTTGTTGTTATTCTTGGCTGTGTGATCGAAGAAATCTGGAAAATATCTTTGACAAAGATAATCAAACCTGTTTCATATGTTCAATCCTCATTAAGGAGCTCCAAGGTCATCAATGGAGGTTTGTCAATTGCCAGGGGTCAGATTCAAGGTCTCAAGCATTGCACAGATCATATAACAGCGGAAGATGCTCGAGGAACAAAGGAAGTGTTGACGGGTGTTTTATGACCGCACCAACACAGAATAAAGTTTCCAACGGATACTCTATCCTCTCTTGATCAAAGTGTTCTGCATGCTAAGATTGCGTGAAAGATCATGCATTCAACTCCAAGGTTCCTTATGCAAAGGGATAGCCTCAGTTGGCTCGATGTGATTTGCTGGTTATTTCAAGGCGACTTACGTGAGTTGCTCATTCAGAAGAAAATGATTCTCAAATTTTGGGAGATTTGTCAGTGACGCTTGGGTTCTTAAACTAACGGGATAATGTTGAATGTAAATGGATACAAGGATAGAGACTCTACTTTCTACTCCTAAAGGCAGGATACATGGATCAATCTCAGCAAGCTTCGAACTAGATTCTGCTTTGCCTCCCTTAAGACAACTTCTACAAAACCGGTGCAATCTTCAAAGGGATAACGAGAGATATTCAAACTACGATTCAACATGTAGAGACCGTCACAACGACACATATCAACATATAAACCACAATCGAAGTTAAGTTCACAATGTTCCAGTTGACCACGCAAGGCGAACCCACCATCAGTGAGCCCGCTAATGGTATGGATAAGCGAAGCTTGCTCAAATCAAACACCACATTCCACGACTACCAACTACTTGTATGAAATAAAATCTACTTTACTCTAATCTACTTGAATTGGAAAGACGAAAAAGCCTTGCTAGCTACTCACAATAAAAGATAGAACCACCAAGCAATGATAAACCTTTATATTATGAGAGTTTTCCACAAGAACTTCTTACAAAACTTTCAAAGGGAAAGCTTTCTTTCCTTTTCAAACTATGCTATGCTACTTCTACGCTCTACTCTCTATTCTAACTTCTATCTTCTATACTCTCCGATTTCCTAATCTAATCTAATAGTTTACAAATGAGGGGGGATGCCCCTTTTATAACAGGCCCATTTCAGTGGACGGTTCAAATTTGATTACAATCAAAGGCTCAAATTGAGCCACATATGCCCTAATTAGGGTTTTTGCCCTAAAAACCGCCACAGAGAGGAGTGAGGTAATAAATGAACAGAAGATTCTCCACTCCTCTGCAAGAACCACTATGAGCAATTAATGCCCACTATCCTCCAGAAGATTCTTGTCGAGAAACGCTTTCTCACTGTTCCACCTACCAATTTTGTTGCGCTAGGAGGAGGGTAAAAGAGTTTCTAAGATTGTCTCCATAGATAATAAAAATTGATAGGATCCGGAGTTCGATCGCTCAGTTGTTCGCGTTCAGCCCTCCTGTTGTCTTAATTTCTGGACGCATTTCTTTCTCGTAACCTTCATATTTCTTCAGCCCACTGCCTTGGGCGCGTTTGCCTCTTTCGCATTACGTTCTTAATGCCTTAGCCAAATCTTCACTTCCATTTCTCTTTGCTTTGGAAACTTTTCACCCAATTTCTTCATCTCTACCTTGTCCCAACACTTAGCCATTTCTTTCAACATCTTCTTCCTGCAAATGAGACATCATGGAGGAGTTTGAAATGTGCAACTTTTCTCCTTCCAAGGTCATAACGTTGTCCAGCTCCATCACATTAAAGATGAACACCGGAGCCAGAGCATGAGGACTTGAATGCACAAAAGATTCTCCACTCCTTTGTAGGAACCACTATGAGCAATTAATGCCCACTATCCTCTTCTAGAAGATTCTCGTCCTAAAACGCATTCCCACTGTTCTTCTCTGCCAATTCTATTGCGTTAGGAGGAGGGAAAAAGAGTCTCTAAGATTGTCTCCACAGATAATAAAATTTGATAGGATCCGGAGTTCGATTGCTCAATTGTTCACGTTCAACCCTTTCGTTGTCTTAATTCCTGGACGCACTTCCTCCTCGTAACTTTCATATTTCTTTAGCCCACTGCCTTGGGGGCGCATTTAGCCTCTTTTGCATCGCGTTCTTAATGCCTTAGACAAATCTTCATTGTAGTTTCCTTTTTCCAAAGTTGTAACTTTGTCCAACTTCATCAAGTCCTCATGCCTTGGCCTCGACGTTCATCCTACAAAACAAAAAGAAGAGCATCATAACACTTGTAACATAACTTCACTTCACTTACCCAATTTCCATGTTCTAATTTCCAAGGTCTGCTTGACCTCTAGATCCGATAAAATTCATCATTTTCTAGCAAACTTTCATCATGGGCACACTGTGTTCATTTCATGAGGTCTTCTTCAAGGGTGCATCCACCACCTTGTGCTTGGAGTTTGTGCCTTAGAAAGTATTTCACCTTGAGGATGCATTTGAACGCTTGATGTTCGAGCTTCATTTCATCTTCAAATTCTTCATACCTTAGACAAATTTCACCTCTTCCTTGTGAGTGTATTTGACCCCTTGTTGTTTTCTTTTCCGTTTCCTTAGACAATCTTATCTGCTTTATAAATTTCATCCACTGTAATCTAGGCACTCATTTCGACATTACCAACCGAGGCATCTTTTGTAAAAACATTTCTTTTATTTGCCTTAGAAAATTTATTTTCGCCTAGGAAATTCATCAACAGGTGCCAAGCTGAAATCTCTGGCGAAAAATCTCGAGCGAGGTGTGGAAAATTTTAAAATCATCTCCTAGTGAGAAATGTCCAATACCCAGAAGAAATTTCCCCTCAGAAATCATCATTTTCATGTGTATCCAGACGAAGGGGTAAGTTTAATTTTTATCATTTTGAGAAAAATAATAAAATTGGCTAAGGTTTATTGCATTTTTAGTCCAGACATGCTCCACACCTGTAGCCTTCATTTTCATGCTTTGGCATTTTTCCTTGACTTCCTAAAGAAATTCTTTCCTGTCTCTGGGCGCATTTCATCTTGCTTTAAGAAAATTTTATCATTGCCTCTTCTAGGCGTATTTCTCACCTTTGCTCTAGAAAATGGCTTAGAAAATAATTAAATTTTAATTCACCCATGAAGGGCGTTCTTCACCAATCATGCTTTCACTTTAATCCCCTTAGGCATTTCCATGCCTAGACTTTTTTTACTTCCCTCACAAACAAGGGTGCGTATAGGGGGGTGAGGAGGAGGAATTTACCTTAGGCGCATATAGCATGTGGAGGAGGAATTTACCACGCCAAGCTTTAGCTTGCCTTAACAAATTTCCTTGGGCGCATTTCATGTGGTGTGTAGGAACTTTCATCTTGCTTGGGTGCATATGAGGGGGTGTGTGTAGGAATTTACTTGCCTTAGCGTATTTTGCTATGCCTTCCTTTCTTGTGGGCGCATTTCACATATGATGAAGGAAATTTTGGGCGCATTTCACCCTATGAGGGGGAACTTCACCATACTTAGCCTTTTTTCTTGCCAAGCCCTTGCCTTGGGCACATTTCACCTTATGAGAAGGAATTTCAACACTTAAGGGCGCATTTTACCTTGTCAACTTCCAAGTGAGGGTGCATTTAGGGGGGTGGGAAGGAATTTCCCACGCCTTAGAATATTTTTGCTATGCCTTCATTCCTTGTGGGCGCATTTCATCCCATGAGGATGAATTTTTAAATGCCTTCGAATTTTTAAAGCCTTCACATGCTTGCTTGGGTGCATTTGAGAGGGTCAACTTCTAGTTTTCAATCCCTTGGAATTTTTATCATCATCTCTTCAAGACAGGGCGCATTTAGGGGTCCTCAAGGAATTTCCCAACACTTAGAATATTTTCCCTTGTGATTTCTCCACCTTGGGCGCATTTGAGGTAGGGTGGAGGAATTTGCCATGCCTTAGATTTTTATCATCACGTTTCCTCCATTGACTTGTAAGATGGGCGCATTTGCAAGTGTGAGGAGGAATTTCATCATACTTAGAATTTTTTTAAGCCTCCTCCATGCCAAGGGCGCATTTGAGGGTATGAGGAGGAATTCTCATACTTAACTTTTGATGCCAGCCTACACCCTTGCGCGCATTTCATACTTCCTCCTGCTGGCTTCCATTTAGAACTTTTCAATGCCTCAGCTACCCCTGCCACTCTATTTTTAGTAAATTTGGAGAAGTGTGCCTTTCCATGCCTTTTCACCCATTCTGAAACTGGATCTGGCGTGATTAGGCCTCCTATGACCTTGCTACCTTGTTTATGCATGTTGTCCATGTTGGTATGCTATTTTTAGCCACTATGATGTCCCCGAGTGGGCCCCTACCAAAAGGTAGCATAGGCTTGTCCGGGTGGTTTGTCCCTCCCACGTGTTTGGGGTCCTCGTCGGCGAGGCCTGTCCTGGGGTTGCCCCCTTAACGCGGGAAGGTGCCGTTCACTACCAGTCTGGGCTTTTGGTGCAACGGTTACTAACTTGGTATTAGAGCCAGAGGTCTCGAGGTCGAGACTCGCGGAGCGTGGTGGGCTGTGATGTCCCCGAGTGGGCCCCTACTGAAAGGTGGCGTAGGCCTATCGGGACGGTTTGTCCCTCCCACGTGTCTGGGGTCCTCGTCGGCGAGGCCTGTCCTGGGGTTGCCCCCTTAACGTGGGAAGGTGCCGTTCACTACCAGTCCAAGCTTTTGGTGCAACGGTTACTACGAGTGGGCCCCTACCGGAAGGTGGCGTAGGCCTGTCCGGGCGGTTTGTCCCTCCCACGTGTCCAAGGTCCTCGTCGGCGAGGCCTGTCCTGGGGTTGGCCCCTTAATGCGGGAAGGTGCCGTTCACTACCAGTCTGGGCTTTTGGTGCAACGGTTACTACCTTGGTATCAGAGCCGGAGGTCTCGAGGTCGAGACCCGCGGAGCGTGGTGGGCTGTGATGTCCCCGAGTGGGCCCCTACCGAAAGGTGGCGTAGGCCTGTTCGGACAGTTTGTCCCTCCCACGTGTCCAGGGTCCTCGTCGGCGAGGCCTGTCCTGGGGTTGCCCCCTTAACGTGGGAAGGTGTCGTTCACTACCAGTCCGGGCTTTTGGTGCAACGGTTACTAACATGGTATCAGAGCCGGAGGTCTCAAGGTCGAGACGCACGGAGCATGGTGGGCTGTGATGTCCCCGAGTGGGCCCCTACTGAAAGGTGGCGTAGGCCTGTCCGGGCGGTTTGTCCCTCCCATATGTTCGGGGTCCTCGTCGGCGAGGCTTGTCTTGGGGTTGCCCCCTCAACGCGGGAAGGTGCCGTTCACTACGAGTCCAGGCTTTTGGTGCAACGGTTACTATGAGTGGGCCCCTACCGGAAGGTGGCGTAGGCCTGTCCGGGCGGTTTGTCCCTCCCACGTGTCCGGGGTCCTCGTCGGCGAGGCCTGTCCTGGGGTTGCCCCCTTAACGCGGGAAGGTGCCGTTCACTACCAGTCCGGGCTTTTGGTGCAATGGTTACTAACTTGGTACTAGAGCCCCTACCGGAAGGTGGTGTAGGCTTGTCCAGGCAATTTGTCCCTCCCACGTGTCCGGGGTCCTCGTCGGTGAGGCCTGTCTTGGGGTTGCCCCCTTAATGCGGAAAGGTGCCGTTCACTACTAGTCCGGGCTTTTGGTGCAACGGTTACTAACTTGGTATCAGAGTCGGAGGTCTCGAGGTCGAGACCCGCGGAGCATGGTGGGCTGTGATGTCCTCGAGTGGGCCCCTACCGGAAGGTAGCATAGGCCTGTTCGGGCGGTTTGTCCCTCCCACGTGTCTGGGGTCCTCGTCGGTGAGGCTTGTCTTGGGGTTGCCCCCTTAATGCGGGAAGGTGCTGTTCACTACCAGTTCGGGCTTTTGGTGCAACGATTACTAACTTGGTATCAGAGTCGGATGTCTCGAGGTTGAGACCCGCGGAGCATGGTGGGCTGTGATGTCCCTGAGTGGGCCCCTATCGGAAGGTGGCGTAGGCTTGTCCGGGCGGTTTGTCCCTCCCACGTGTTCGGGGTCCTCGTCGGTGAGGCATGTCTTGGGGTTGCCCCCTTAACGCGGGAAGGTGCCGTTCGCTACCCGTTCGAGCTTTTGGTGCAATGGTTAGTATAATGGTAGTGAACGACACCTTCCTGCGTTAAGGGGGCAACCCCAGGATAGGCCTTGCCGCGAGGACCGGACACGTGGGAGGGACAAACTGCTCGGACAGGCCTACGCCACCTTCCGGTAGGGGCCCACTCGGGGACATCACAGCCCGCCACGCTCCGCGGGTCTCGACCTCGAGACCTCCGGCTCTGATACCGACACCTTCCCGCGGTAAAGGGGCAACCCCAAGACAGGCCTTGTCGACGAGGACCCCAGACACGTGGGAGGGACAAACTGCCCGGACAAGCCTACGCCACCTTTCGGTAGGGGCCCACTCGGGGACATCACAGCAACCCCAGACAGGCCTCGCCGACAAGGACCCCGGACACGTGGGAGGGACAAACCGCCCAGACAAGCCTACGCCACCTTCCGATAGGGGCCCACTCGGGGACATCACAACCCACCACGCTCGGCGAGTCTCGACCTCGAGACCTCCGACTCTGATACCAAGTTAGTAACTGTTGCACCAAAAGCCCGGATTGGTAGTGAATGGCACCTTCCCGCGTTGAGGGGGCAACCCCAGGACAGGCCTTGCCGACGAGGACCCCGGACACGTGGGAGGGACAAACTGCCCGGATAGGCCTATGCCACCTTCCGATAGGGGCCCACTCGGGGACATCACAGCCACCCTGCTATTTTTAGCAAACCCTAAAATTGATTGACCTTAGCAGCTCCGTTTGACCTGAAATTTGTTCCACAAGATCTTGATGCTTTACGTGACCTATGCACACCCACCTCTGGCATAGACCTGCTATTTATAGTCATGAAGTGACTTACTAAAAATAGTAAGTATTTCAATTGTGCTCAAATTTTGCCAGTTGGTAGCCTGAAAGATGCTAATTATGATGGTGTATTTCGTTTTGACAACTTTTGTGTTTCACCCCTATTTTTAGGCATAACAGTGGAAACCCTAACTTAACTTGCATGTGCCCTAAACGGTTTCTATTTGACTTGATTTTTGTTGTATGTTGTTCTGCTTGTTGAACTGAAGTGTCGAGAGCTGCTAAAGTGAACCTGCTATTTATAGTAAGCGCCCGAAAAGTGATCAATTTGATGTCGGATGAGTTTGCATGTTAAACTACCCGTGGGATCTCAAAAAACCCAAAAAACTGGTCCACATGCGAGCATTGGCTAAAAATAGTAAGTCCCTGAAAAATGATCCACCTTGTTTGCATGTCATATCACCGCGAAGTTCTCGTAAAATCCATGAGGAATATCCAGACATGCACTAGAAAAATCTGCATGCAAATCCCTAAAATGGCCCCTGAAGCCAGAATTGCTAAAAATAGCAAGTTGTCATAATCTGTTCAAATTTTACGTGCAGGCACCTTGAAGTTACCTAAATGTGATGGAGTAGTCAAAATTTCAAAATCTTGGTGAAAAGCTCCCATATCAAGCACTTACTAAAAATAGTAAGCCATCAGATTTCAGTGAAAATTTGATGGGATCCTGCCTGAAGCATTGTGATCATAGTGTTAGGCCCAGATTTCAATTGGACGACTCAATTTGACCTTCAATAAGCCTGAAGAGTAAAAACCCTAATTTCCCAAACTTAGCCAAAATTTCCATAAGATCAAACGATAGGACATCCCCGAAAGGACAAAAAAGATCAGAGGGAGAGAGAGACAAAACAACCCAAAAACCAAAGCCAAGATACCAGAATGGAGCAAAAATTAGGGGGTCCCCATTTGAATGGGGTGATGTGTGAAAAGGTCACAACAGGAAGGAGGTTGGATAATCTTGAAAACTGAGGAAATTTGCCTAACACTAGAGATACTAGGTGCCCTTGCCCAATCAAGGCGCCTAGCCATTCATGCCTTAGCCACTTTTCCAATCTTTGACATTCAATGTACATGCAGCTACCGACTGTGAAGTGGTGAACGTGAGGAGAAAGCAGAAAGTTGAAAAATGGAAAATAAAAACTAACATATGCCAATAAAGGCGCCCTTGGTAGCCAGGGGCGCCCATCATTTCAAGGCCTCAAAAGTCAGAATTAGGGTTTGTGCTTCCAAGATAGTGTTTCTTAGAATCATTTTGGCTTCGTAGTGAATCTATCAACGAGTCCATCGGATCAATCAATCAACCAAAATATCGGATCAAATAGAGAAGTTTTGACAGAGGAGCAAACTGCAAGTTGTGAAAAATATCAAAGTATTCTAAGTTTGGAATTTTGGGCACCCCAGGTAGCCAGGGGCACCTAGGGTTTTCAAGGATCAAAAAATGGTGTTAGGGTTTGCAAATATGCTTATTGTCTTCAAAACTCCTCAGGCTATGTAGTGAATGTCTCGGCCAGATTGTCGGATTTATTAGTCACCTGTAGTTGTAGATCAAACAAAGGACAGAGCTTGGAAAGTCAAAGTTGATAAAATGAAAAATGCCTAAAATGACTAAGTCTTGTGATCATGGGCACCCCAGGTAGCTAGGGGCGCCCAAGCTTTTGAGGACCTAAAAGTGGAAATTAGGGTTTGAGGCCTCTAGCAACTTTTCTTTAGATTCAATCTAGCTCTTCAATGGTGAAATCATTAGATTTGTCAAGCACCAGATATTGTAGATCAAATGGACAGAGAAAATGAAGAGAAGAAATGGGAAAATACAGAAATTGAAGAACATAAAAAAAATGACTAACTGTCTAGAAAAATTGGAAATTTCTAAAAAAATGGCTAACTTTGCCAAGTATAGGCACCCCAACTAGCCAGGGGCGCCCATGAATCAATGCCTTAGTAAATTTTTCCAAATTTTCATCATGCAATGTTTCAAACAACATCCACGTTCAACGAACTTGGCTCAAGATTGGCCTCAAAGATTTAAAGTTGGAGAATAAAGCATTTTTTATCCTCAAAACCTATTTAAGAAGGCCTTTGCATTCATTATTCACATCTTTTGTAGGTAGGCGTCCAAAGGAGGAGACATATAATTTTCTTCATTTCAAGATTTGAAGGCCAAAACGTGGTCCTTTTTCGAAGTTCTTTGTATTTTCCAAAACAACTTGCTCAGATGCTTGCTTTTTCATGCTTCAAATTTCCAGGGCATCATTTTTCAAAAGGGGGTCATCTTTTTCAATTTTCAACAATCTGGGTCAGCTTGGTTTTTGATTCTCTACAACTTTGGAAAATTTTAAAATTTTCAAGAACCTGCGTTTTCCATGCTTTTTCGGGAAAACCTCGATATTTTCAAAATCTGATCATCTGGGTCTCTTTGAAACGCAATTCTACACAATACCCAACTCAACTTTTTTTGGGAAAATCCTATAAATTTAGGGTTTATGCTTTTTCAATCAGCCATCAACATTTTTCAAAATTAGACGATTTGGGTCTCTTCACAATGAGATTGTTCACAAAACCCATATCTCAGATTATTTTTGGAAAAATTTGCCTTTTAAAGAAGAAAAATCAGCAAGCTATTTTTAGCTTTTGTGTAGAACTTGTTCGAGCATAGTCAAGTTTACAGTCAAAAGTCGAGTTTTTCAGCATGCAGTATTCTCCCATGGAATTTAGAACCAAGCAGTAGATTGGCGGGTTGTTTGCAACCTCAGGCCGGACAATGTTGAGAAGTTCTTTCCAATACCACCATGGATAGAAAACATCATCTCAGTCAAAGAACATGAAAAGGTGTGGTATGAGAAAAAGGACAAGTATTGGAAAAGAGTTGTACAATACTCTTCCATTGAAAAATTAGGAGAAGTGTTAGAAGTATAAAAGTTGCAGAAGAAACAAAAGAATGACAAAAGATGGTCAACACAGGGTAAAAAATATATGTTGAAGCAAGATGATATACTTATAAAAGGTCATCACTCCAGTTGCAAAGCCGCCGAAAGTAGTAAGATTTGATAAAGCAGCTGAAGATGTCAAAGATTTTCTAAAGTTCGATTGTAGAAGGTGAAGAAATCTTGGAAAACGAAATATTGCTATAGATAGTATCAATGCACTTGACAAAGAAGCAGTTTCTAGCTTTTTGGCGGATTTAGTTTCCCAAAATACCAATGAATGAGTTATCTTATCAGGACAACAAAGATCTCCAAAGATAGATTTAAAGCAACGGTTAACTCAATGCTTTTTCCGAGTTTACTTGCTATTCTTGTCTCATGCTTATCTCTTCTTTAAGAAAGAGGAAAAATCAAGATGTAATAGTTGGAACTTTCCCTGTTTTTTGCTTTCAGCAGGTTGTTAGATAGTTATCTTGTTTTAGTTTTAGAAATACAGCTTGCGAGTTGGCAAGTCTTGGTTGTAAAAGCAAGGGGATTTTAGGGTTCCCTACTCCTCATTTGTGTATAAATAAGGGCAGCCTTGCCCATTTTTCTTTAACCATTATTGTGGTAGCAAATTGCTGAGCCTATTTTGCCTGCAAGTTGTTATTCAATGTCTGTTCACTTAGTGTAAGAGCAAGCTTGCATGCTTGTTTTTAGCTACAAGATATTGTTCAGTTCATGTGTTATTTGTGTCAATGTATTTTGGTTTGATCGCAAAATTGTAAGCCTGCTATTGTTACAATCCCGTTGTCCCAAAAGTGTAATCTTTGTTATTTGAAATTTGAGAAAGGAAATCTTATGCCTGCTTTGCTGCTTTGATCTACAGTCTTAGGTTTCCATTTTATGTGTTATGCTTATATAATCTTTATTTCAGCTTGCATCAAAAAGTACAATGGGTCTTTAGGTGTATGTTGGAAGAGAGTTTGTTTAAGTATCTATGTCAAGATTATTCCTTGTCTACTTTTAACTCTCAAGCTCTGAGTTTACTTGAGTTGTTAAAAGCGTCATTAGAGTAGGCTTAGTCGTGATTGAAATTCAAAAAGAAAATCTCAGCTATGACGCTAGAGTTTTATAACCTTGTGCTCTTAGCTGAGAACAAAAAGATTGGCAAACAGGTTAGTTTACTTTCTTTAAGCATCATCAACAAAAGAGGGAGTTTCCCCTCCTAATTTGAAGAGCAGTTTATCTGTGCATAGCTGTCTGTTTCTAATTCGCATTCTAGAGGTGTGAATTGAAACGCCAACACAGGGCAATCAATGATGCTTGCTCTATCATGTTATATTGTGGTCATAAATTTTCTTGCTGCTACCATAACACATTATCTATCATTCTTTGGAGCATATCCATGTTGAAGATCGCAGCTACAGGACAAATAATTCAGGTACAATTTTTTGAGATAAATTTAGACATAGCTATAAGCTATCTAAATTTATATAATCATTGCTAAATGAAGAGGCGCCTCCAATTATAATCAAATGATAAATTAACAAAGGCCTAAATAATAATTATTAATTATTTTGTGTAAGCCGACCTCTTCTAGGAAATCGTGCCTTTCTCCAAAAGACGTCTTTCCTAAAGAGGCCGACCTCTCTTGTGAAGGGGTGCGATTCTATTGGGTTGCCTATTTATATGATTCTCCTCTTTCATATTCATCATCAAGTTTAGCAATTCGATTCTAGGAGAAAGGGTTCTGATCTGAGCAGCAGATCTTCATCTATTGTAGCAGCAGATCGATTCAAGTATAATCTTGTTGTTTGCATCTAGGAGAGGTGCTGTTCATTGTATTGATTAGGCATTGTATTGTGCTTGAATTGTAAGCAGATTTCTGTTCATATTGAATCAATATATAGGAGATATATTGGCTGGATTTTTCTCCCTCAAGTTGGAGGGTTTTCCCAAGGTATTGGCTGTGTTCTTGTGTTGTATTTAAAATTGTTTTTGCTGTCTAATCTGATAACTTAAAATCTACAATCCATACTTGAAATCTATGGAGCTTTGTTTCCCATTTTGGGTCATTACATAGGAAGGTATCTAGAAGGCCCCAACTTCCTATAATTCGACCTTGTATGGATGGGTATAAAACTGAGATATGATACAGATGTAAACTTCAATACCCTTGGATGTGATGCAACATGTGTTGCTTTGATACTATTGATATGAGGCCCAAGAGTGTCCTTGGAGGCTAAACACCCTTATCAGACTAAACGTCCTATGACAGAAGCATATGTTTGAATGACAGAGGCTGTGGACTATATTATAGTGCAAAAGGCTAGGTGAAAGATGGCTAACACAAGAGTTAGACACTATAACGAGAACTATAAATGCAAAGAATTATTATGAAATAGTTCAGTACATTTTCCAAATATAGGTTTCTCTTATGTAAATGATTATTTAAAAATATCACTCTTGACATACAATTCCATTGGGAAGTGACATTAAAATGTATATGTATGTATATTGATATTATATTTGCTGATCTTTTATTTTTCCAAAGAGATACCAAGCATGTGGTGTCTGCTTAAATTCATGTTTTACTCTTGCTTTTTTATGAGTAAGGTTTCCTTAATTAACTATCATAAAGGGATTGAAGTCAATTATAATTCAGAATAGTGGAATAGTAAGTTCTACTATCGAGTGAACTGAGGATGGTGAAATTTCTTTGATAAATAATGTACATAATTTGCGAAAGCTCAAGACATTATTGCCGAAAAGCGAAGTACCATCTGCATGTTTGTATAGCGTCAAACCATTCTTTAGTGTATAAGGTGACTTTTATGAGGCAGGGCTTGCTTTTAGAGGTGTACAACTATCTAAAATTATTGATCTTATTTTGGAAACTCGTATCAATTATAAGACTATCCCTACTTGTCTAGAAATGGTTTGTTCCTATTGTGCAATTGCACTAGGACAATTTGTTCCTTTTATAACAACCGTGATCTACTATTTGTTTTTGACCTGAACCTATGTTTCCCCAAGTTTATCTTCTTTTAAGTGGTGCTCAATATTTGTTGGGCCATTCAAGTGATTTATATTTTCTTTGACATGAGGACTTTTATACAACCGCAAAGGATATGTTGTTTTAGACTTTTAGTAATTCTTGTTTTCATGTAATTGCATAGTTTGTAAGTCACCTTGTAAGTGCATAGCCTGTCATGACAAACAATTTTTTTGTTTTTGTTTTTTTAAACTGACAGCTAGCAAATTGTAAGAAATTACTAGTTGAATTTCGATGTCTCTTTCAGTTCCTTGTATCTGAGGACCTATCAGGTTATAAATGATTGAGCAAGGATAATTTTTTATAGATGTGTTTAATTTCAGAACAAATATCACTGAAGATTAATATTTATTGTTTTTTAATTGTCTCTTGTGCAGGGGCGTGACGTTTATGTTCTGGTAAGTGAACTTTGTATGTTATGAGACTTCCATCATTCTTTATTGATTTGTAGAGTTTGATCATTAACATTTGATGAGTATTCATTGATGGAAACAGCCTTCCTGTCTCAAAATCAAATACTTTTACTTTGGAACTGTTCCAGAAGTTCATGGTATGCAAGTCCAAAAGTGCTATCCCGGTGTCCAAGTCAGCATATAATTTTCTGTTCTGGTTATGTTTGAATGGGTCAGGCTTATTCTAAGCTGATTATAAGACATCTTGAAACAAAACGTTACGCATTTGATATCCATCTAAAGATCCTTATCAAATCCAAGCATAATATGCAACTTGGAGAGAATGCAGACAATTTATTTGTTGCTAGTAGCTGCAATAATATTGTGCAAACAATTTAGGAGGTAATTTCAAAGGAATAAGAATATGCATGATCAAAATTTTAAGGGATTTAACGTCACTCATAATTTTTTTCTTTAGAGAGGTTGGCCTGGTAGGTCAAACTAAAAGGAATGCTTGTGAGGGATTCAATAGGCAATGCATTCATTTTTTTGAGCATTTTAATTTGCACCATTCAATCCAACACAAAACATAACAAGTTGTATAGTAGAACTCTTCTTCAAATTAGGCCGGGAGCTCCTATAACAAAAACTATCTTAATTTGAACAATATGTATTTGCTATCTACAATCTAAACAAGTTTTGGTGGGTAGTTCATGCATAGCAAACAAAACTAAAGGCATGTATTTAAGTATGCAATACAAACAAACTTAAAATAAAAGCCTACCTTTTTAGTTCTTTGGCTAGGGAACAAGGTGATTCAACACTTTTGCTCAAGGTGAGAGGGTTTTATGTTTTTTGATTGAAAGTAAATTTTACTACAACTACCATGCTTATCTTGTCCAACTAAAGTTGGAGATTGAGCAATGCAAGTACACATAAAGCTCGGATTGGTTTACCAACACAAAAGACCATAGCAATCTCTTTGAAGAAGTTCTAAAACCTTGGGCTATTCACCAAACAATCTTTGTGACATGAACTCGAAAACCTTTTTTGTTGATTCTTCAACAACTCTGATTGAAAATTGCAACTTTGAATGCATTGAAATCCTAAAGCATATAAAAAATTGCTGTTTTGTATATGACATGATCAAAGATTGTCGTACAAACCCTTTTATGACTCACAAATTTGTTGTACAATATTATGGTTAGATGTTTGAAAAACCAACAATAAAAATTGAAATTGGTAGAGCATAAAATTGAAAATTGCAAATAATACAGTGCTGTGTGATACTATGATTTCTTGGTGATTACAATATGATTTCTTCATTCATTACCATATGGATTTTCTAAAGCCTTTACAAGCTTCCAACTACCCAAACCATTTGACAACTAACATACTTGACAATATAATTTTACTATGTTATTTTATTTAACTAACATTTATTTATTTATTTATCAACTAAACTAAATATAGATGTATTATAATTCCAACATACCTATTATGAAAAATATAGCACAAAATGATAACCAAGATATTCAATATTTACTAAGGAGCAAAAACATCCTTAAATAAGAGTTACAAACACTTTATCTAGAAAGGATAAAAGTGACAACTAGTAAAGCAAAAGGATAAGAACTTAATTAAAAGAATAAAGAATATTCTTAGAGTCTATCCTAAGGACTAATTGACCGTTATATATTAGATATTACAATAATACTTTAATACCCTTGTAATGGTCAATCTATTAACTACACCAAGCTTATCCCAAAATTTGACAAATTTTTCAGGACCCAAAGACTTGATAAGAATGTCTGCAGTTTGATCCTCAAAAGGACAATATTGCAACATCACCAATCCATCTTCTACAAGTTGCCTAATGAAATGACAATGAAGCTCCACATGTTTGGTATGCTCGTGGAAGATTGGATTCTTGGCAAGCTTTAGCACCCCTTGATTACCACAAAACAGGGATGAAGGGCTTTCTTGATGCATCTTCATATCCGAAAGCATTCTTCTGAGCCATACTGCCTCACATGCTGCTTTTACTGTTCCTTGATACTCTTCTTTTGTTGAGGAAAGAGCTATTGTGTGTTGTTTCTTGCTGGTCCATGCAACTACACTCATGCCAAGGCTGAAAACATATCCAAAAGTGAATTTTATATCATCAATTGAACCTGCCTGTAAGATGCTACCCAATACTGAGAACAAATTTTTTCGATTTCACCATTTCAAGAGCACAAGCATTGTGTCAAACAGTTTGGTGTTCTACTATGTCAAACTTGTTTCGAGAGTATTTCCCAATTGAAGGTTTATTTGTTTCACACATTCATCATAAAGAGTTCTTCCAAAATTCATAGACACTTGTAGTTAACCTTTGGAATAATATTCAGAGATATTGAATACTGAAAACCAAAACTCTTGCAATGACTTAATTTAATGTATATATACACATTGCAGATATTAGCAACAGCCTCACTGGAAAACAATTACACAAGGAATAGATAAATAGTTCCAGAATTACAAGTGAACTGAATTTAAATATTCTTTGACCTTTTCCTTTTACCCAACTGCCATTCCTTGGATAAGTGAGGACTAGCTCATAAACAATTAATTGCAGAAGCTCTTCTTCAATGATTTTTGCCAACCTGGAGGTGTCGATTAAATGCCACATCCTCCACAGGTAAAATAAGGTGACCAAATTAATAACTAATATTGGTCTTGCAGCGGCAACACTTCCTACACACTCCACGTTGAAACTTATTTTAGCTGCTCCCGATAATACTTTCAAAGCTTCCAAGGTGGCGGTGCTGGCTGTAATGTTCCGTACCTGTTTTGTCCTAGGATTTGCTCGTTGATTAGGTTTAGGGTTTCTTCTTCTCAAAGGAATGTTCTCCTAGTTTCAATAATCCTAAATTTGAGTCAGAAATGCAAATTAACAAACATAAGAAAAAAGTCACTTAACCCATCAGGAGAGAAGAGTTCCCTAAGGGGCCAATGGTCTACCACCTTTTATTGCCCAACCCTTATCTTAGGCCAACGGGGCAATTATATGTGGAATCCCCCATCCCTCCGGGACCCAACCCTTGCCTTGAGCCAACGGGGCACTATGCCCAACTCAGGTTTTAGGGCCAACGGGGTGGAAGCCTAGATGGGGTTTATAGACAAACCACTTAGGTCATGACTCAGCTCTCTTGGCGGGATCATATATATTTTCAGGGGTTTATTTATAGTTACTGTTCCCAAGTATGTTGATGACCAGGTCGATCAATCATAAACCCGGGGTTACACAGTCCAGTGGTTCCAATTAGTTTCACCCAGTCGCACTAGGCATGTGCCTCGTTTCGAGTTTAGCCTGGGAAATACACTTCTAAATGGCTATGGCTTCCCATGCCTCTTTATTCCTTAATCGTCTTCCTTCAACCTTATATTGGATTGATCATAGGATGAAGAAAAAATATGCATAGTCTACTTATGTTCATATTAAAGAGTCATAATTATTTATAAGGCTTAATAATTGCTGCAAGTATCATTATTGTATATTCACCAGTGATTCCCCTATCTACTTACCCATATATATATATATATATATATATATATATATATATATATATAATTACTATATCCATTAGTATTCATATATATATATATATATATTCTTTCCTTATTCATATATATATTCTTTATTCATTGATAATGATATTATTCATTATAAGATTTATCTATATCTATGCATATATACTTGTATGTCTATTAGATAATATATATATATTAAATGACTCTATATTCCAATGCATAACAATCATTGTTGTTGCTGTTCTATTTCTCCATATCTTCCCCTCTTCCTTATTTTCCTTCCTTCTATTTATACCATTCAAGGTAGGTGACTCATGGGGGGAATGTATTGTTTGGTGAAAGAGGTGACTTTTCATAAAATATATCCCTTTGTTAGATTTAATTGCTGCCCTTAAAGACTTATTATCACAATAAAATATATATTTTTGAAAATAATATATTATTACTAATAATTATGATATTTCAAATTATATACTTATTTTATTATTTTATTTTGATGTTTTATTGAACATTTTAATATTAAAGTATAATAATAAAACCAATTTGCTAATATCTTATTATTATTTTATTCTAATGCATTACAATCTTTGATGTGCAGTGATTATAATATTTATTTATTATTATTATTTTTGATATTAAGTTATTTAATACTAGAATGAAATAAAAATAATTTGCCTATATACTATTATTATATTTTGTTATTTATATATGTTTATATTGATATGGTACACATTTATTTTATATTTAATCTTAATATTTCTATTTATTTTATTTATTAATTTATTAGTATTTTAACACTTGGTCTTTATGGTATTGCTATTTTAGGGATATGACACTGGCACATATGGTCTTTTTTCAGACCCAGGTCACCCAAGTAGGTGCTGATACTCCCATTTGCCTCTTAACCAGGTGTCCAAATCTTTGCCACGACTTCCTCAGAGATTTCATGACTTCTTGAAAAGTCACCACGGATTCAATCTCCATTAATCCTTGCCACAACACAGCTTTAACTTCAAACACTTAGAAAAGATTTTATGCAACGGCTTCTTGAAATATTGGCGCATCTTATTGAGTTTAACAACACTTGCTCTTTTGCCCGAATCTTTAATTCTGAGTGTTTTTTTCCCAAATAATGGTCCCGACTCTTCTTAATCGAACTTGTTGTTATCTCTATGATGAGCAAGAACCGTTCGAGCCCCCACAATTTCCTTTACAAGTCTCTTGTCATCCTCTTGAGCGACATCAATTGAATGACTTGTTCAATAAACTGCTTTGTGTCACCAAAGAATTACCATACCAATGCTGCTTTCAAGACGTATTTGATGTCTACGTGCTTGTCTCCAAGGAAAATAACGATATCCATCTTAGTTTCTTAACTCACATTTATAAGCATCTCTTGATGCTATTTGTCGGGTTATTACCAAAGGGAAGCAGTGAACTTGAATCTGAGAACTACACCTGTAGAATGCGATCAACTCTTTACACTTCAAAATATGGTGACTCCTCTAACCATTACCCTTCAATATTCTGGCCCTTAATCAACTCAACTTCTTCTGCAAAATGCGAATTCATTCTCAATGAACATAAATGACGTTTCACTAATTCTCTAGCACTAGTATTCAATAATCTGGATCCCGAGTTCTCATTTCTTGTGATACTTTTCAAACTGGACGATAGTGAATTAAGAATCGGTAATATGAATTGCTAGAGAATATGAACTCACTTTTCCCCTGATGTGCGTGATGCCTCTCAGTAGTACACGACAACTACCAAGTCGTCGATCATCCAAAGAAAGTGTCGGTTACTAAGAAAGAGGCGTTTCTTGCAGCTGATATCCAACTACCTGAACATTTACACAACATGCTTTGAAACTCCCGTAACACATTATTTTTGAAATGCCACGTCTTTTCAAAGAGTCACGGCTACTCAAAATAGAGGTATTGGCTTACAGGCATATACAACAGTTTACTGCATCCACTCTACAGGCGTTGCTAAGGAAGTTAATTGCGATGGAAAATTGATAAACCGACTTCTTCACAAATTTAAGCAACGATACCTCATAAGATAAACTTGTGCCTTAATTTATCGGGAATGATGAATACTGGTAAACCCACGATAAATATACTACATACTTCAAATTGAAAGGATATTCAAGAGCACGATTTCTAGTACTATGCCTTGAATTCTCTTTAACCTTCGAATGTCCTTTCTTGATTTATAACAATTAATCTGCTGCAACACTCAAAAGATTGTCTTCTTAGAAGACTCAACAAAATTCAGATTACAACATTGATCTCAGGCGTGAAACCTGTGTGGCTTCATCTGCTACCAGATTTGGGGTTTCGTCCAAATCGTTGAACTCAAGGGGTTGCGTCCTCAAGTTCCTAGAAATCCAACTCTCCAAAACCAGATCAAAATCAAGCCTCCTTCAAATGAATTCCCATAACTTTTATTCTTTTCTCCTTCGTAACTCCCGTGACTCCTTGAATTCCCTTCTTTTTCCATTTTCACCTTTAAATTCATTTGAAAATTTCATATTTAAAAGTAACTTAATTAATTTATTTAGCTTTTCATAGCTTAAGTTAATTTTACTTTATTAATTTAAGTTATCCTTTTCCAATTTAATCTTTTTGACAACTTAAATTAATAATTTATTCTGACACTAAAATTGGGACATTGCACTGCCCAATTTGAATTTATGAACCCAACTAGCCTAGGATCTTTGCTTCTGCTATACAAAATGCCAAAGTCAAGTTTCTCTTTCACATATCTCAACACCCTCTTTGCTGCAACTTAATGTTTTGCTTTTGAGGCTGTCATGAATCTGGAGATGAAACTCACGACAAAACTCAAATTAGGTCCAGTGGCTGTAAGATATATAAGGCTGCCCACTAGTTGCCTGAATGTTGACTCATTTATTACCTTTGAGTTTGTTTTGGTTGAAAGCTTCAACCCTTTCTCCATAGGTGTAGATGAGATTTTGCAATTAGTCATTTTGAACTTGTCAACCGAACTCTTGGCATATTTGGATTGAGAAATAAAAATACCACCACTTGTTTGCCAAACTTATACACCTGGGGAGTAATATAGGAGGCCTAGATCAATAATGTCAAAAGCTGTACTTAAATTACATTTGATTTGTTCAATCAAATGTGCCTCATTACCTGTAATAATGATATCATCTACATAAATGACCAGTAGAATGATCTCATTGCGTACACTTTTGATTTATAAATTTGGATTCAAAGGACTTTGTTGGAATCCCTGTTCAACCAAATACCTATCAATTTTGATGTACCATGTGTAATGTCCCCATTTTAGCCATACGCTCTTCCTGAGGTTTTAGCCTATTTCCGGAAACTCATAGGCTAAGCAGAATTGAAAATTAGGGTTTCCTATTTTTTAGGAGGTTTCAAATGCAGTTTTGAGGGCTTGTATGCATGGGTTTCTGATGCATGTCTGGTGAAGTTTTCTAGGTTTTTAGAGAGCTTCGGAATGGTGTATCATGCATCTCCATCTGATAACTTTTCCAAGCACTTACTATTTATAGTAAGTCATGTTGGCTTCCCGGATTGTACTCAAAAGGCGTTTGGAAACATATAGCAAGTCTTGATTACTGCTCAGATGAAGTTTTGCAAACTTACTGTTTATAGCAGTTTCTATTTTTAGTAAGTCTATTTATAGCAATATCTTTCTAGCATCAATTCAATCATTTGCAGTTCACGTTTTGGACAGTGTGGCTTCTCAGTTGGCTTTCTGAAGGTTTTGAAGTTAACTTACTATTTTTGGCATTGGCTATTTTTAGTAAGTCTAATTGTGGTAGTGGCACCATTAGTAGTCCTGCTCAGGTCATCATTCTATTTCTGGCATAATCAGTTTGGGTGTTGGCTTTGGTTTTGGCTTTTATCCTTCTTTGGATTGAGTTCCAAACTTAGCCAATTTTATGTCTTGAAGTTGTACCCCACGCCTAGGCTTGATGAGTTCAAGTTGTTTTAATGAAGGGGACATAAAGGGGGTCGAACTTCATATGCAATTAATGTTTATTTTAAATGTTTATTGTTGCAAATTGAAATGGACACCTAAAGGAGAATGTTTTGATATTTTAAATAAAGTAAATGCTAAAAGGTGGCGTCCCTTGGAGGAATTGAACAGTTTCTTGTTGGGAGTTACAGATTGCTTCATTTGCCAATTGAAGCTTATATATTGGTGCCTTGCTCTTTGTATATCATCTTGAAAATTTGTAAGTAAAGTTATGCTGCTGGTTTGAAATCCAGAACCTGGCTAAGGGGAAGCTTAGCATTTTACAATCCATCCTTCGGGCCCAAAACTATGGCTTCCTAGGTGGATCATTGAGACTGTACTTCACACTAGAGTGCAGATGGAGCTTATTTCTGATATTATTTAACAGGTTGTTGTTGTATAATCTGTTATTGAGTTGCTGATTGGTTCATGGCTGAAGCGAATTTCTGATCATTGCTTCGCCATTGATTTTCCTATCATTCTGGGTACTGGCCCATGTTGTTGAAAGGTGGAGGGCGCCCCTTTCTGGAAAATTTCAGATTTTATCAGTAAGTATTGAATTTTTAAGAGAAGGTCGACCATCTTGGGAGGTCGTACCATCTCTTGATGCTTGCATTGGAAAACGTGCCACTTGTTGCTTCTGTTTTTGGCTCGTTTCCTTCTTGAGGATTTGATGCCTATCTCCTAGCTATCTTTTGGCTGTGGTTTGGGAGCATTCCGAGTTGATTTGGAAAAGATACATCCATTTTGGTTAATTCACAACTTGCTGGTCTGATTTTCTGTACCTTCTGTTTCTGATCAGATTAGTTAGTTTTTATTATCATGTTGTTTTGAGCTTTAATTCTTCATCTATTCATGTTGTAAGAGTTAGAGGAAGTGATACTCTAACCATTGCTTCTTTTGAAAGCTAATCTTTGAAATATTGCAGCTGTTTGTTATTTGTTTGTAACCTGATTAGTAGTACTAACAACAGTTGTTTACTTTGCTGCAATTTTAGTTTATTGTATTCCCCCCACGGAAATAAGTGGTTGTGAGGATTTGTATACCCCCCACTGAACAAGTGGAAGTGTGGTTACATGGCTGGCTTGCCGCCTTAAATAATTGTAATAATCTCACCCACTGAATAAGTGGAGTATTCCCACCGCTTGTGGATGCCTGCATCAGCAGAAGAAGTGTTATTTCAATTTTATATTTAAGCACTCCACCATATGTTAGCACCTCGCCTATCAAAGGATCTTGTGTGCACATTGTTGGTGTTGAGTTTAGCTCTCCTTTCCAATTGTAATCAAGTCAATTATTGAGTTATTAGATCCTAGGGATCCTCTGACCATATGCCCGCTCCTCCTCCTTAAGTGGTTTTAAGGTGCATTCTTGGTTAGAGTTTAATTCAACAGCGTTTTGTTTTGGAGCTAATCTTAATGGGTGCATGATTGCATTGTATGTGAATTGGAAAATAAAAAATAAATTAAGGGAAACATTTCACCATGCCTTGGACGCCTGCTTCAGGCCATATGGACCTTTCTTTAGTTTGCATACTTGATGCTCCTTTCTTGCAACCTGAAAACCTTGAGGTTGAGACATGTACACTTCTTCCTCTAAGTCGCCATGGAGGAAGGCACGTTTTACGTCCATTTGGTGGACTTTCTAGCCAAATTGAGTTGCCATGGCTAGAACTAAATAGATGGTGCTCATCTTTGTTGTAGGAGCAAAGGTCTCCTCATAGTTAATGCCTTCTCTTTGTGAGGACCCTTTTGTTACCAACCTTGCTTTGTACTTTTCAAGTGTACCATCAACTTTGTACACCCATTTGCAGCCAATGGGTTTCTTCCTTAGTGGATATTTGAAAGATCCCAAGTCTTAGTTTTCAAAAGACTTATGTTCAGTTTCCATGGCCTTTTCCCATTTAGGTTTCCCTTTTGCCTCCTCAAATTCTTGGGGCTCATAAACTCCTTGAAGATTGGCCATAAGAGCAAAGCTATTTGTGTTTTTGCTCTTGCCTCTTGATTTTCCTTTGATCATTTCATCATCCCCAACATCTCGAATGCCAAACTAGTGTTGTCATGATGACTTGGACTTCTTGTTTCTTTGTCATTTGGATGTTGATCTAGGTTATCATTAAGAAATTTTGGAAATTTTGGTATTATTATCTGCCAGGGAGACCCCTCATGCTTAGAATCCTCCCCCCTTTAGGTGAAGCTTCATGAAGCTTAATACTTGAATCCTTAGCCACAACAGCCTGTTCTTCAATAATTTTGAACTTTGGAGAGAGTTGAAAGGGCCCATTTTCCTCATCAATTACAACATCTTTACTAAAAGCCGAGCGGTCAATGTCCACATCAATTAGTTGGTAGGCTTTATGTTTGTCACCATACCTTGTAAGCATTAATTTCTTACTCTTAGTTTCTAACTTAGTTCTCTTTTCATCTAGAATCGAGGCATATGTTAGAGGACCAAAGACCTTAAGACGACTCACTTTGGATTTCCTCTCAAACCATGCTTCCCCTAGGGTTTTCTCCTTCATTGCCCGTGTCAGAGACTTGTTGATTAGATAAATCGCAGTGTAAATTACCTTAGCACAAAAATTCTTGGGAACACTTTTGTTCTTAATCATACATCGGGCCATCTCTGTAATTGTACAGTTTTGTCTCTCAACTACTCCATTTTGTTGTGGAGTATAAGGTTTTGCGTATTGTCTTTTAATTTTGTGATTAACACAAAATTTATTGAATTTATTTGAATATAATTCAACTACAATATCATATCTCAGAGTTATGATGTCACATCCTAACTCTCTTTCTACTTAATGGTTTGAACTTTTGGAATTCATTAAACACATTTGATTTTACTTCAAGAAATACACCCACATTTTCCTACTGAAATCATCTACAAATAAAAGAAAATACCTGGCACTAGTGATTGATGCCGTATTCATTGGTCCACAAATGTCTGCATGAACCAGCTGTAGGACTCTCAATGCTCTCCAAGTGTGTTCGTTTGAAAAAGGAGTTCTGTGCTGCTTCCATGCTTGGCAAGCACCTCTAACACCTTGTATTCGTTGTTGGATGTCAAGTAAACCCTCTACCAAATTCTCTTGATCCAACTGAGAGAGGTAGGATAAGTTGAGGTGTCCATACTATTGATGCCATAGTGTACTGATATCAGTTGCACTCTTGGCTGCCAATGCACACTCTTGAACATGTATAGTATCGACAAGCCAATACAAACTGTGATCTTTGATACCAACAACGATGGTTTTGTTGGACTCCTTGTCAATTATATAACATTTGTGTTTTCTAAATATGATATTCAAACTGGGACAATGGCACATAATCTGACTCACAAAGAGTAAATTGAGCTCCATTCTTGGCACATAGTACATATTAAGAAACATGAGATTTTTTTTAGAAGATATCTGCACATTTTCTTTGCCAACAACTATTTGCTCCTTACCACCATTGAAGATCATTGAATTGAGCAAGCCATGTACTCTATGAACCAATCTTTCCTGTGGGTGAAATGTTGTGATGCTCCAGAATCTATGTACCACGCAAATGACTTTGGCCGATTTGCTGGTCGTTTGGCCATGAAAGAATAGAAGGTTGGCTCTTCAAAATTCTTTGCAACAAGAGCCTTTGATGGAGACCCTCTCGGTTTGGATTTCTTTTCAGCCAACCTCTTTCTGCAATGCTTCTTCATATGACCAAGTTTACCACAATAGTGACGTGATATTTTTCAGATTCTTCGAAGTATCTTGATTATTCCCTTGACCTTTCTTTTGTGGCCATTTTTTTTTGCCTTTGCCCTTGGTTGCAAATGTCTGTTCCACACTTTGTGTATCACTGCTGGTGCCAAACTGTTCCTTCCATCTATCTTGTTGCAAGAGGTTATTGCACAACTCTTTGAACTTCGGGTCAACATTGGTAGATGTGATATTGTCTTGATAAAATGTTCATAGGCTCGTGGTAAGCTTTCCAATGTAATAACCATCATATCTTCTTCATCCATCTTTCGACCTATGGCAAATAATTGATCTTTGATGTCTATGATTTTAAGCAAATGCTCTTGCAAGCATGTTGTCTCATTCATCATAATCGCAAAAGGCATATTTTTCAGGAAGAAGGCCCTACTTTAATTTGATGTCTCCTGCAGATCTTAAAGGTGCTTCCAAAATTTTGTAGAGGTTTTTCTGTTTGTACTTCAAGAAGCATCTCATTAGTCACTCATAGCTTTATCAACATAATAGATTCTCTGTCTTGATCATCCTTTTTGTCTTGGTCTTTACCTATAACCATTGGCCGAGTGTCAATACCAAGGATGATCTTATCGAGGCATTTGTACTCGAAGATTGTGAGCATGCACTACTTCCAAGTGTTGTAGTTCTTGTGAAAAAAATGCTAGGTGCCTTCTAACATGATTTTGGGTAATGAAGCCATCCGTACTGCAATGTAATTACGGAAAAATAAACCCTTGTTGATGGAATAAAATCCCTTGTTTAGAAACTGGAATTCTAGCACACCTATCATCAATAAATAGGTCTGGAACAATCCTCATGATTTTATAAAAAAATTCCAAAATCTTGAATCGAAACCCTAGCCATGGGTCAAAAATGATTCAAAAAGATACTTTATTTTTTAGGGAAAACCCCAGGCGGCATTGCAATATACCCATGATTTGGTTTGAAATTCATGATTTTTTAAAAAATCGCCAAAAAATCTCCTAAAAACCCTTCATGTTTTCTGCCTTGGCCATTGTGGGTTTCAAAAATCAAAATGTTGTTGCAACCGTCATTGATTACATTTGATGTGATTTTTGTAGAGATAGTTCACAATTCTTATAGAGGAATAGTGCAATTTATACATGATTTGTAGAGAAAATGTGGTGCTATTTTTAGCAAAATATGATCATAATTTAAAAAAGAAAATTTGGGATTTTTAGAAAAATGCCGGATGAATTTGACACCAAACCCTTGTGCAATTTTCAGCAAAAGAAAACTACATTTTTAAACATACACAAAATATTCCTTGATTGAATTCATATGATTTCGTACAATGTTGTACTATTCTGCATGGCGCTCCTTTGGCAAATTCTACATCACAAGTGTGAGTTGTCATTGCTAGCAGCAATCTGTAGATCTCCATGCATTCATCGATCCCGAGAAACTCGACTTGATCATTGATACTATATTATGAAAAATATAACACAGAATGATTACCAATATATTTTATATTTACTAAGGAGCAAATAAGAGTTACAAACACTTTATTTGGAAAGGTCAAGAGTGACAACCAAGGTTACCCCAAGTTTTCGGGACGGGGACGACAGGGGATGGCGGGACGAGTCCCCAAGTTTCTGATTTTTGAGGCCAAAATTAGGGCAGCAGGGGACTGCTATATAAAAATATAGGGAAATTTAAATATTCATATGATAACATGGATAAGGCATGCATAATACACATTATAGAACACTAACATATAACATTTGTGTCCAACATTATGCCAATACTCAATACGCATTCAAAATTAACATACACGAATCATGAAACAACCTCCAAGTTATAATTTATGAACTTATATCAAAATGCTCAAAGGCTACATTGCTGCCATATAGTTTTCAAGTTTGCTATGAAAATCAAAATACAATGTCAGTAATAAATATAGAATAAACAAAGTCAAAGAGCATTGCTGCCCCTAATCATCCCTCATAACCGCATCAAAATCAGAGTCATCCTCTGAGTCACTGCCACTGTGATGCTCCTTTTCAACCAACGGAACCCCAACCAAACCCTCAGCTGTCTCCTCCTCATCTACCTGGGCCACGTCCTCGGGATCAATATCCCACTGTAGAGCTGGAGTCTGTCGATACTCTGGAGTCTGCCGATCCTGAAGCCGAAGAGCACTATGAACGACCACTAGCTTCTCCGCTCGTCTAGAGGTAAGTCTATTCCTCTTGAGGGAGTGGATAAAGCTATACGTGGACCAATTCCTCTCTGCAGCAGAGGAACTAGCAACCTGTGCAAGAAGGCGAGTAGCAAGTGTCTTCAACTGTGGTGTATCCCTCCCATGATAGGTCCACCATCCAATAGGGTTCGATTGAGCTAATATAGCTCTATCCAACCTCGCCTGTGGTTTACTCAAGTTTGGGCCTGTAAGATTTGCAAAGTCTAGGAATTGTGACCGAACTAGAGAAGCTTGCTCTGCTGGATAAATCTTTTCAATGGCCCGTGTGAACCCATCTAAAACCTCACTATCATCACACAGAGGCACCCTACCAGGCCTTGGTGCATACCATTTTGGATTTAGAGCAAAGGCAGCCATGTGAAGTGGGGTGTTCATTATATTCCACCTTCGTGTCACAATGGGCCCAATGTGTTGCTCATATAAATCCAAAGTGGGGTCCTTTGCCGAAATAACTTGCTTGATCTTCCCAAGCATACTGTCAAATGTCTTATAAATCTCTCCAAGACTAGGAGAGTCTGTATCAACATATCTGATGACATCTACAATAGGGGAGATGAAGGAGCAAATATATCTGCAAAATGCAAACAAAAAGTTCAAAATAATTAGTTGACATGTTGGAAACTTCAAAAGTTGGAACATTGGACAATAAAATTAAAATATTAAAATCAGAAATTTAATTTGAAAATCGGCCATCTAATGTCTTACCTCACATTGGCCCACCATTCGTCATCGAGGATCTTTTGTTTGACATTCTTTCCTTCAGTAGAACTTGCATTAGGCCATCTAGCCCAAGCCCACTCTGCATTGACCATCATTGCTTGTAGAGGCTCATACACCTCTACCATCCTCTCTAACAAGATGAAGTATGTGGCATATCTACAGTCAATGTTCATTCATTGATTCAATGATTCATTAAAAAATAAAAATTTAAAACAAAATCAGATTATGAATACAAATTGAAAGTGAAACAAAATGAAGTGAGTGGCATACCTTGTCTCAACAGGTTTGAGAAATTCCTTCTTTGAAAATGTTCTGAAGAGAGCAAGTGAGGTGTGGTGATTGCAAATAAACATTTGAATATCTCTAGCTTTTGCCACTATTTTCCTCACCCAATCCAACTTCCCTATGTCTTTCAATGCATTGTTCAATGCATGAACACAACATGGGGTCCAAAATATGTGCCTATACTTACCCTCCACTATCAACCCAGCCGATTTGCACACACGTGCAAAATCGGTGATCACTTGCACCACATTTGCAGCCCCAACCTCCTCTATAGCATCTCTCAAAATGGAAAGCTGGAATTCGGCATCCTTACATTTCTCCGAACAATCTATGGCTCTAAGAAAATAAGAACTAGCAGGGCATGTGACTATGACATTGATGAGTGGCTAACGTCTACAATCAGTCCACCCATCCATCACTATAGAGCACCCCGTCCTCATCCATGTTTGCCTCATCTCCTCCATTAACACATTAACTTTGGAGTACTCTTTGTCTAGGAGGGTGGTGCGTAGCTTATGATCTCTAGGGGGTATGAATGAAGGACCAATTGTGGCTATTTCTCTCACCATTTGTTTAAAATAAGAGGAACGAGCCATATAAAATGGAATGGCATGTGCAAAAAAAAATTTGGCAATGGCGGATTTAGTACTCTCTTGTGCTTGTTATTAAACAGGGACTTAATTGAGGTTGCCTTTTCACTACCACTGCCACTCACCTTCCTCTTTGCTCTTAAGAGAACTCCACTACTACCAACTGTGGAAGGACTAGGAGTAGGCATGGATGATTGTGCACTTGGGAAAGAAGGAGACCCACCTTGAACCCCACCATCACACTCTATTTGAATTTTTTGGCATTCTAAAAATAGGTCATCTGTCAATGAAGGACACACTTAACTCCATGGCCCACCTCACCCAAAACATGAGACCTAACTCTTGTGTAGCTGCCCCTAAAGTCTTTTTCACAAACATGGCAAAACCAAACCCTACTCCCCCTGATTTTTTTTGTCTTTCACCCACGGGCGTAACATATCGAAGGAATGGTTTTTTTGGGCTTAATGGGTGTCTTGCATAATCTTCCATAGTTTTCCATAGTTTTGGTATTGGTTGATGAAGGATGACATTGGATTGGGGTTCTTTCACTTCTTTACTCTCTAGGTCTACTACCACCCTCACCACTTTGCCTTCTAATTTGCATTTCAACTTCACTATCACTTCCATTCTCACTGCTGCTCATGTTTTTTGTTTTTAGAATGCAAGTTTAAACTGAAAATGCAAAAAAAAATAAAAAATCAGACAATGTATGCTTCACTTTTTGCAAAAAAATGAAATAAAAAAAATAGGGAAAGAAAATGCATACCTCTTTAGTGGATTTGCACTCATTTCAACACTATTTCAACCTCCTCTCCTCCTTCAAGCTGCTGCTCCTTCTCCTTCAATGGCTGCAACTTCGTTTGCTCTCAAACCCTTGGCTGCTCAAACAAACAAAATGCACATAATGAGGTTAGAGAAGCCCTTTTTCTTTTATAAGAGAGTCAAAATCCATGGGGCCCACACATGCCACATAGGCTGGGCCGAGTTTTTTAAAATTTATGATTTTTTTTTAAAAGTTAGTAGTGACTAAAGCGTGGGGGACAGTTGGCCGTCCCTGGGAACGGTCAATGCTGTCCCCCTGTCCCCGGTACGTTTCCTGGGTTTTCTAGAAAAAGAGGGATGGTCCCTTGTCGTCCCCCTGCCGTCCCCATCGGGGTGTCCTGAACTGCAAGGGGCATTTGGCGTCCCCAGGTTTCTTTGGTGACAACTAATAAAGCAAAAGGATAAGAACTTAAATAAAAGAATATAGAATATTCCTAAAGTCTATCCTAGAGATTAATTGGCCATTATATACTAAATATTACAATAATACTTTAAGAAAACCCCCCCTTTATTACATCAATTTGAGCAAAGGATGCAACGCTGCATGGATCGAATAAAACAATCCATTTGGAAATCTAATGAAGCACCTTCACCAAATCTCCTTGCTCATCCAAGACAGACCAAACAAATCACATCAATGGATGTCTTGATTGTCCAACTCTACAAATCTTCTAAACTGCATGAGAGAACTAATCGCAACCTCCTTGCACAATGAGAGTACAACTCTCCCCCGAGAGTCCACCCTCCTTTGAGCATGTCAAAGTCCTTCCTCCAATAACTATGTAATGAGATAATGATTCTCCTCCAAGATTCCACTTTCCTTTGAAAGTGTCAATATCCCTCCTCCAATGTTGTGGGAACGAAATCACTCCTTTCGTGTACAATAGGAACAAAACCAATGTAGATACACTAACCCCGCCCCATTTTAGAGGTTACACTATTCACAAGATGAGAAAGTACATATATGCTAACACCACCCTATTTTGGAGGTTACATTATCCACATATATTGCCAAGAGTTGCCAAGCCCCCCCTTCCTTCATGAAGGGACACAAATGTGGTGCTGCTTGTCAAGCAATCTACCATTTCAGAGCAAGAAGTTAAATAGAGATGCGGAAATTTTCCAACCTCCTTTGTCCATCAGCTTCCTCTATGATCCTCTTAGTTCTTACTCACTAGATGTGTCCTTTAAAGTTTCCAAAAGCCCAATCAGCATAAACAAGAGTTTCAAGCATATTTTTAAAGCCCATGAAATAATAGGATGTTGGATTCAACCGAAAATGCATATTTTACAATGTGATTTTCAAAAATCTTCTAAATTAAAAGATATGAGTTTTCAACTTCAAACTTTCTCAAAATATCATTAATGACTTTCTAATTCATTAATAGTCAGTAATCTCAAAATAAGGTAACCTAATCACTCAAAAACAACAAATATTGTCACATACTTTGATTGCATAGGAAATGAATAACTTTTAACTCTAGTTCATAGAGCAAAAACTGGTGTGATTGAAAAAGACAATGTAGGCTTTGAACCAACAACCTCTTTTAGACCCCAATAACATATAAACCCACAAATTGCTGATTAATCTAAGGTAATGCTTGAGATTAAGGCAACAAAACTTCTATATAAAGTTCTTTTTACAATAAAAAGAAATTAAAAAGAACTTTTTCTTTTTCAAACAAAAATCATACTCACAAATTTCTAGCCACCCTTTGTATTGATTTCACAGAACATTACACCCCATTCAATTCAGTCATAGAGCAATTCCTGTCATTCTCATCTGCAAAATTAACAAATCCAGAACCCTTTGAGTGCCTTCTAGCAGGTTTAATCACCCTTTCAGCAGTAAACCAAACATCAAACTCATATTCTCATGCCATTTTTAAAGTTTTCAGTGTCATTCAACATTCAAGAATTTCAAATATAGTTTCCAATGCCTTGATAAACTTTGGTAACACCTCTTATGGACAAAATGCAATGCCCAGCAATGTTTATGTTGAAAGTTCTCTGAAAATTGCAATGCCAACGGCAGATTCAATGCCTTGAGTGATAAGTTAAATAGCAATTTGCAATGCCATTATCAGCAGTTAAAAATTGCAGTGCCTTTTTGAGCAATTGCAATGACCTTGTCACCAGGTTGAAAAGAAATAAAAACAAATTTTAATTTTTTTTCCAATATGCACATATGTGACAATATGAAAATAGATGCTTTTGGCATACAAGTCCAAGAAATGACTTTCAAATTACTTCCTCTAGCTTGCAGCAATCGACTTGAACAATTCTGTCATTTTTCAGAAACTCAAACCATTATCATTTGTAGCAATCTCTTTTTGAAAACTTCAACATCAAACTTTAAACAAATTGCAATGAATTTCCAAGCTCATTTGTGCAGCAAATCAACACCTCTTTCCTTTTCTCACACCCATTGTCTTTGGAAAATTCTAGTGCATGCCATCAGCCAACAATAACACCTTAAATAAATGTATTCTACAGGCTTGGCATCTTCATTGCTCTGATACCAAATTGAAATTGGTAGAGCATAAAATTGAAACAACAGCCTTGTTGCAGATAATAAAATGGTATATGATATTATGCTTTTTCAGTAATTAATTTTTCATTCATTACAATATTGCTTTTTGTTGGTGTTTCAATTAGCACCTCTGGAGTGCTTATTGGAAACAAACAGCTATTGCAAGTGTGTTAGTACATGCTCTTTGGATTATAGAGAGAAAAATCTCTCTTTGCTGATTTTCTAATGTAAAAAAGGGCGTACTAAGCTTCCTATCTTTTTTACTTAGCGGTAGGACACAAGGGTGCATAAACACAATGCGTCGTAGCTAAGCTTTTCTCTGGTTTCCGTAGATCTTAACTACAACTAACTAGCTTCTAGACTATCCTACCTCCCCAAGATAACAGAGCATGAGGGCGTAGGAGCGAAATGGATGGGTTGGATTACTTGAACCCTCCGTCTCAATGGAATATGGCCGAGGCTTTGAACTCTTGGATATATACCAAGATAAGGCTCGATACAAGTAAACACTCGTTACGGTAAACTGGATCTGAGACTTGCCAAGGAGGAGGAACCCCCGCCCAAGGTATAGGCTTGGAAACAACTCACTGGAAACAACAAGGAACGATGGCCTGTCTAACAGGATTCCCGAGGAGGTGACGACACTTGTCCAAAGTGTAGGCTGCAAGACAAATCATTAAACAACATCATATGATAATGATCAATAACAAAATATCCAAGGAGGTGACGACACCTGTCCAAGGAGGAGATTGAAACAATGCACTATTTAGAACAAGACTTTGAATAGACTCAAGTATTTAGATCAAGCAAGCATGCGCCATCTGATTTATTTCTTTAAGCTTTCTCCAAAGAATTACAAAGGTCGAGACAACAAAGGCACGAAATCATGCACAATTACGATCAACCAACGAACTCTCATCCAAGAGTGAACAGATATAAACAAGCTAACTCTGGCAACAATGGCGCATCAATTTTGCTTAGCAAATAAAGGTTTAAACAAATAATGAGCGTAAGGCTCTTATTTATAGAAACTCAAAGGAGTAGGCAACTCTAAAATCTCCTTGAGTTAACAATCAGTTCTTGCCAATCAGCAAGATTTATTTCTATGTCTAAAAGTAGGTGAGCAAGCAGTTAACTGGAAATCTACTTCAGTTAACTGAAACTAAACAAAAGTCAAACTGGGAGTCTACCTCAGTTGACTAACACCTAACTAAAAGTGAACTAAAATTACATATGTGTCTCCAAAATAGACATCCACCTTTAAAGGAGATCTGAGATCCACAAATCATGGGAGCTAATTAGACATCCTAGATCAGTGGGATCTGACATGCATGATCTGTGGAGATGTAGAGTCAACTTGGAAAGGGGCATCAAGTTGACTTTAGTCGTATTTATTGCTATTTGGAGGGTAGGATGTCCTTCTTTGGTGCTTTACACCTCTTCACCACTGGTCAACAAAGTCTCTATCTAGTCGTTGGCCTCTTCGGCTTTCGGGCAATTAATGCTTTTCAAGATGACTATGTGGCGTCTAAGCATTTCTTCACCTGTCACAAGCTATTGTTGATAGTTTATGCATTAGGCAACTGCTTCATCTAACTTGATAGACATGGCTGCAATTTTGGCTAATTTGCAACCATTGGGGTCTTCAAGGAAAGAAGCATGGATGACGTCTTGAAACCGTGTCTATACCGTTTCAAGCTCAACATATTCTCCTCCTTTCCGCTGATATTCTAACTCAGGGAAGGATATTACCAATGTTCTTGCGAAGTTGATAATATTAGCGACAAAGTGTCTATAGTCAATCAGCTCCACTGAATTGGCATCATAGGCTCTCACCTTGTATGCCAATTGTTCTTTCCAATCAAAGAGATGGCGTTTGTTCTCAGTGGTTGTAATTGATTGATATGCATGTTGTAGATCAGCAACTGCCACTTCCTCCCTCGGCCTCTGTTGAGCTGCCTTCAAATCTAATTGCTGGGTTTTTGATCGAAGACCATGTGCTTTGTCTCTCAGCTGATATGCTTTTGCTAATACCCACCGTCCTTTGACGACAAACTCATCCACTTGACGTCTCAAGTGTTTGCCATATGTGATCAACTGATGATGGTTTCTTTCAACTGGGAGATCCAATAGTCCTTGAGGCAAGGCCGAGGAGTTGGGAGTGTCATGCATCAAGTTAGAAATGTACAATCTTAGCTGACGGTTTTCAGCCTTCAAGGTTGCTTTGTCTTGTCCATCCTTGGTCATTCTTTCCTTGACGCTTGCTGAGGCGATTCCGAGAAGGTCTGCCTCCACCTGTCGAGTGGTCTTTCCAAGGTTCACCTTTGAAAGTGTGAAATCCTTAACCCTCACATTATGTATGTCTTTATCTTTAGGCGGGGCAACAGTCTCTATGACAACCTCGTTCTTTGCATTCCTCTCTACATGTGTCTTCTTCTTCAACTTCTTTGCTGACATGTCTTGTGGGACACGGTGGAATTTAGAGAAGTCAAGCTAGTAAGAAGGTCTCTCCTTTTTCCTTCCAAGCGAGCTTTCTAGCCAAATAGAATCTTGGCTAGCCTTGTTGGGAGGAGTAACATAGCCCCCTGAATGCTGGAAGAACGAGACTGTGCCATGGCAATGCCTCGTGGTGGCGAGTCCAAATCAATGAGACTTTGCAACCTCTGTGATGGTGGTGAAGCAGGTGGCTCTGTTTCTATTACAGGCACCGCTTCTGTTGCAACTTCTTCTACAATGGATTCCATCTTTGCAATGATTATTTCAATCACTGGCTCTAGTGTAGTTGCAACGTTCTCAACTGTTTCAGGTAAATTGGTGGTTGTCTCCACCTGTACCTCTTGCTGGCTTGTGCTAGCAATTCCTCTTCTTCCCCATGTGCTCCCTGACATTCGCATTCCTTCTGGAAGAATGCTGATCTTCTTCTGCCTGTGTTTCTTCCTAAATGAGGAAGGTAGTGTAAACTAAACCGTTGGCGGCTCTGATCGGGGAAGTACTACCTTCTTCGTCCTTTTACTGTCAAGGTAGAGTTGACTGTGTCGAACTACTCTACCAGTTCTTTCCTCAATAGACGTTCTCTCTTTCGCGTACCAGTCTACTTTGCCGAGTGGTTGTGCATCTACTTGACTCGTGAAGAAGGAAGAAAGAATGACCTCTTCTTCGTGATCAGATAAGCCCTTGATGTCCTCTGACATGAATTCTGCAATCTGCGAGAGCTTGAATCTGCTATAGTTCCTTCTTCTCACTTCAAACTCATCCTCGCAGTTGACCCAAAAATCCTCCATGAAAGGTTCATGTGATGATTTTTGTTCGAAATGTGCTACGAAGATTCCTCTGGGATCATATGATGACCTCCTGTAAATGAGGTACTTGAGATTAAATCTCACTATTTCCTGGCTTATCAACCTAGCATCGACTGCAGTCCTACATCTGTAGAGTCCTATCTGAAAAGGAAAGTTTGCAGTAGACTTCTTCTTTACGCGAAGATAAGAGTGAACCTCGGCCAACTGCCTCAGGAATTCCATGAACACTACCCTATCTGAGGGGTAGCGTGGCATCGTGGCAGGGTGGCCATTGTATCCATACATGCGTATGTAGGTGAAAGTGGGGAATTGGATGAACCAATCCGCCCAGTCCACCATTGCTGCCTTGGCTGCTGGTGAAATACGGACGTGCATCTCATGGTCTAGCTCGCGCACGGTGTGCATAGTAAAAAGGTCATTCATCTTCTTGAAATGCCTTTCCGCTAGAGTGAACTCAAGGCGAGGAAAGTATTCTTGGACCTTTTGCACACCCAAGGTTCCCATAGTGTTTAGTGTTCTGAAATCGCCTTGGAAGGCTATCAGGTATACCAGGTAAGAACACGTGGAAACGGTGCTCTTCTAGAAACTTGGTAAATTTTTGGTGGAGCGTGTCATTGATCAGAGAGGTCCAATCGTAATGTTTTTTCCTGTTGATTATTTTGCCAATAATATAGAACATCCACGGTTGGAAAGATTTTCCCTCTTCTTTTCTAGTGACTCTGTTGAGTAGAGTGATTAACACTCCATACTCATCTTTGAATTCTCCTCACCCAACCAATTTGGGCAAGCTGGTTCTCTTCGTTTTTAACCAATGTTCAGCCATTATAAGTGAACACTTATCCCTTGAAGCCTCAAATGCCTTTTCGCATTTGGTCACAGATACGACCTTCCTGGTATGGCATGGTGGAATTGCAAAACACATCTCTATGTCCTTCGGCTTTAAGCTGCAAATCACCTTTCCGTCCATTGACAGGATCTCTCTTGTAGTAGGGTTGTAATGCTTTGTGCAAGCAGTTACAAGCTCAATGCTTTCTAAAGTGATTGGAATAGATGCAACTTGGAATAAACTGGACTCTTCAATGTTCTGCAATGTAATTTGGTTCATGCCCTCCAAGTCCTCAGAACTGACTTCTGGATTTTTCTGCCATAAGTTTGTGTCAGTCGTTTTCAGATAATCATGGTACAAGATCGTCTTGGTCTTTTATTGTACATGGGAGTACTGCATTCTGTAAGACTTAAAGATTAACTGGGCACTTGACCTTGTTCTGACACTTTTCCGAAACCCTTAAATATAGCGCCTGCTGAGAAGTATATTTTCGGGAAAAATCTCTCATGTGGGTTTTGTTCGTGCTTGGAAGCTAAACAAACCCAGTGCCTTGGATTTTTGATTTGGAGACTTTTCCGGAAAGATCCCTAAAAATAGGGGCAACAACTTTGCTGATTCTGGAAATTTGAGAAGATGGGTTTTGCTGGAAAAATGTGCTGATCATACCCAGTTGATCAGATATGAGGTAATCTGTCGTTTCCTGTGACATGCAAAGAAATATAGACAAAAATAGAGGAAGTAGACAGAAGGTGGATTGGAAGTTATAAATTGCCACTTTGCTATAATCTGTTTTTGGAAACAATCCTCGGGGAAGAATACTTTTACTGCCACTGATCTTCAAAAATATTGAAGATCCGTCCAAAACCTCTGCAGATCTTGAAAATGTGTTCTTGGGAGCTATTTGCTATTTTATCCTTCAATCGACAAAAGAATAATGAAGAATGGGATGCCTAGCAAGAATATATGGTGATTAGGGTTGAGATCCACCAATTATGGAAGACAACTCACGATTTACGTTTGATTTGGAGTTCCAAAAGGTGATTTCTATTGATTGTGGAGTGTTTGGCCTCTTTTTGGCTCCAAATTTGCTAACTCAAGTCAACATTTTTGCTTTGACTTCTTTTAGGCGTCCATCCTTGAAGTTGGTCTTTTTTTGTCCATTTTGCAAGCTGAAGTGCCTTTGTTTGATCTTTGATTCTAGCTATTCAATTGATCTCTAGCAGTGGCTGGCAGTTTTGTTGTCGAGGTGGGATGAACATGATTAGATATGCCTGGGAGAGATTAACTTAGAAAACTGAGTTTAGGTCTCCAGAAAGAAGGGCGCCTTTCCTTGAGGGGCGCTTTTGACAATGCCTTAGTCTATTTTCATTGTCTGTTCTTAGTTTTGACCTTTTTAGACCCTCTTTGCTTTGATCTGATGTTCTCGATGCTAGATGAATCAGATGACTCTACTTGACGATGCATCGGGTAGCCAACTTGGTCTTGTTTAGGATGACTGAATTCTCAGTTGAAGATGGCAAGTTTTGGTCTTTCAAACTAAAGGGCGCCCCTGGCTTTTAGCTTTTGCTTGGTTTTATCTTAACGGTGGACTGCCAGTCTTTGATCTCCTTCATCAGATGTTTGATTTGTCAGAAGTTCTTGCTAATAGTCTTACTGACGAGATTGGTCATAGCTGAGAAAGTCTTCCTCGGAGGCAGTGAAGATTCTGGCTGAATTTGGATGCCTTCAGAAAAGGGTGCCTTTCTTCAAGAGGGGCGCTTTTAGCCATGCCTTAGACATTTTCTGGCTTGTCTTTCCAGTTCTTCAATTTTGGCTTTTTCTGGTTGATCTCAACTCATGATCGTTTGGTGTGTCTTGTGGACTTGTTGTCAAATTGATCACGTAGCTGGGAGGAAGCTGGAAAGATATCATGTATAGAGTTATAGCAGATGGATTCATCTGGTGCTTGTAATTGAGGGGCGCCCCTGGCTAGCAAGGGCGCTTTTACCATGAAGCTCTCTAATTTGGCATCTTCGTTGCTGATGGATCCTCCATACTTTGCTGACGGTTGGTCAATGGTCCCTGAATCAGATGATTTTGCTGATTGTTTCATTGTCGAGCCAACACGAAAGTGAAGAGGATGACTGATTTGAAGATGTCAAATGATTACATTTGCCCTCTGAGATCCAAGAGCACCTTTCTTCAAGAGGGGTGCCTTTTTCACCTTTAGATTATGTTTTGCCTTTGCAGCAAAACGTGCACCTTCCAAAGTTAGCCAAATTTTGGCCTTTTTCGTTTTGAGAAACTCCCTCGCCATAACAGCATCTTTTTGACCTTTTCCACCATAACTTCTTCGTTGGAGCTTTTGAGGTTTAGCTTTCAGCACTTGGTACTGGTCAATCTGCCATTAATGGCTGCAGAGCTTCTAACTTTGTTCTTGAAAAACAGGAATAGACCCACCAGAGTAAACATGTCTTTTGATAATTTTAACTTGATCAGTGTGATTGTGAAGGCAATTAACCCTATCAAAATTATTTTCAATCATTTCCGGGAAGGTCCTATTTTTAAGGGTTTCCTTAAAAATAGGGGCGTAAAACCTTAATTTTTCATATTTTCAGAATTTTAACCATAGGTTCCTTGACAGAAACCCACAAAGACTTCATGTTTGTTTTGACCTAAAACATACTTTTGATGTCATTTTTACATTGTTTAGCTCAATTTAAGCAAAATGCCAAAAATTTCATTTTGGGTGTAACACTTTTATAAAGCCTTTGACTACCCAAACCACCGGACAAGTAACATACTCAACAATATAACTTTGAGAACTATGTTTATTTATTTAACAAACATTTATTTATTAATTTATCAACTAAACTAATTATAGATTAAAGTAATTCCAACAATAAATTCAGAAAAATGCTTATACAAATCCACTCTTATGACTGCTGTTGTTTTACTTTTGGATGATTCAAAATCTTTTGTAAAATACTGCTGAAAACCCTAGGAACAATCTGCAAATAGTCATGAAATATCTAGAGTCTTATAACACCAAACCCTACCTGCCTTGGAGAATATGAATAACTGTTTATTAGACATGGATGATGACTGAAAATTGCTTCAAAATTCTAGGCGCCCAGTACAAATGTCTGAAAATCTGATTATATTGATTGAAAACCCAACTAAAAATTATAAGTGCCACTGCTGTTTTGTCAATAAAATAATTGAAATGATTGACCCTCAGCTGAATCATCCCTCTGGCAATCTGAAAATGTGCAGACCTTGAAAATACAAGACCAACAAGGGTGTTGTGCACTGAAAATCTGCTGAAAATCAATTCCTTTTTGCATTGGTGGAAAATCTTCCCTCCTTTTATGAAGTGTGCCCATAAAAAGATCGAATATTGTCTTTTATTCATGAAATGTGTTTTGCTCTTATAGGGCACGCACCCAAATGTGTGAATTAAATCTTTGTGTTGTGAAGATTTGATCAGCCTGATAAGTGGTGCACACCTCATAACAGGCTCACATTTTTTGAAAACTCAACACCTATTGGTGTTGCAACTTTAAACTTTTTGAGATTTTTTATCTATTTATGCATTCACCTGATCATGTAATTACAACTTTTGAACCTTGTAGACTTGTTCCACCTTGCTGAGGAGTGTGCCTATGAACAGGATGCACATTTAGACTTGAATTTTGTTGTCATCTCCTTATGATGTTTCAGGCCAATATGTGTAGTTGCAAATTTCTATTTTGAAAAACATGTTATGCTGCTCTGTGGCACATGCCTTTATACATGACTACACCTTAAAATTTAAACCAAAATTCATTCTTCCTTTACATGGCACGCACTCCTATATAGGGCTTGCTTGATTTTTGGATTTTAATGAAAATTGTTTTCCTTCTGTGTGGCCCATGCTTGCACATGGTCTTGCATTTTTGTCTTACATGAAAATTTGTTTCTACCTTCAATGGTGTGCCCAACTGCCGACTGCAACTTTTTCATTGTGAAGACGTGTTGTTCTTAACAATGGCATGTGTCAATATATGAAATTCAAATTTTATTGACTTTAACTTTTGTTTGTCTTCATTCTTGTGCATGCCCTTACATTGAGTGACCTTTTTCACTTTTTGACCTTTATGTTCCTCTTTGGAGGAGTGTGTGTCATTGCATTGGCTGACATTTTGGTTTTTTAATCTTGCTTGCACTCCAGTACATAGGTGCATGCTCTTATGTTGGTCAGCAACTTTTTAAATTTGAATTTTATTCACCTCTTTGGAGTGGTACACTCCATTGCATTGGCAAATGCCTTTTCAAATTTTAAACTCATGTTGCTCTTTGGTCAAGCATGTGCCATGTTACTGTGATGCACTTCTTTTTACTTCTGGATAAACTTGTGCTCCTTAATTGAGGTTTATGCCCTTCCACTAGCTGACATTTTTTCATGCCTCAACAAAATTTTTGCCCTTTTTCCTTTGTCTGAGCTTTGATCTATTCCTTGCCAGATGTGTTGGAAAGCTCCTTTTGTTGATGCTGGAAAGCCACTCTATAGAGACAGCAAAAATCACATTGATGATCATGAGAAGGGTGGAAGTGTGGGTCACAACATAAGAACTTCCAAGATTTTGATTCAAAGGATGACTCAGTATGAAAAATTTCATGTGTACAACAATTCCATATATTTCCTGACTGATATTGTTTATAGAGAGACTTCAAATTCTTTAGTTGTAGTATGGGCTTAACAGTGATCATGAGAATATTGTTTCACCTAAGAAAGTAAAACTCAAGGGTATCTGTTCTCTCTAGTTTGGTTAATATCTTGGGTTTTTCTTCATATTGCTAGATTTTTTTAATCGGCAAAAGAGAAGATTATTAATTGAAAACTTCAGGAATCTTATCTTTGTTCTACTCATTTATATGTTGTTTCTGAAGATAATCTCTGAGCCTGTGTGATGACATAAACAAGAGGGATATGTGTCTGTCCTTCCCATCTCAATGACTCATTGTTGTACATTTTATTCAGTGCTTCATATTTCTTCCTTACCTAGATATGAAAAGGAACCAAAAAATAACCAGTTCAAAAATTCAAGGATCTTGAACATAGAATAATATTTAGAGATAATTTTCATCTCAAAAAGCACACAAACCTATAATAAACTTGGATCTCAACAATTCCACCATATACATAGCATAGTTATGAAATTCAGGAGAAGCATCAAGCTTCCATCTTCTCCTATTCGTTGAAAATATTTTAATATGATATTCAATCCCTGTCCATTAGTTCGTTTGATCCTTTTGGGATGGCTTTATCATAAATGTTATATAATTTTATCTTTCTCTTGATAGAAATTGAAATTGTAGTAGGACAGTTCTGTATTTGCTCTGTTCCTTTTTCCACTATTAAGAGGTTTATTATGTTGTCACACTTGATTCAATTGTTTGCAGGGCTCTGCTAATGTGGGGAAATCAGCCTTCATAAATGCCTTATTGAGTAAGCAATGAGAATCTCTTCTTGTTTCTTTCTTCTGCTTGTCCTTCACTTTTTAAGTAGGAAGTGTGACAGAAAACAGGCCAAACTATTTTTCCTTCATTGTTCTCTTTATTTTTTAGTGAACACTGCCTTATTCATAAAAAACTTATTGCAGCTTCTGTGAGTGAGATCTAGGTTACTGTTGTAAATATGCTGCAAATTTAGAGATTTGAAAAATAATGGCATCTTATCTAAAGTGCTTGCAAGTAATGATACAAAGATTCAACACAAAATAACGGGGTGTGCACACCCAAATGGACTATATCTGAAAATTCTATATTCACCACAAACACAAGTCGAATCAGACAGTAACTTTTGGTTATCAGAATGAACTTTTGAGTATTAGAATGAATTAAGAAAATAGTATGGATACAAAAGATAGGGTGTTTCTAATTTTTACCAAGGAAGGGAGTGGAATCTGACACTAATTTAACAACTAATACTAATCCTTATTATTCAAATATTTATTGTTAGACCATGCAGGAAAAAGTGGCCTGGTTACACGATACTAATAAAATTTAGCATTACTACATTAACAATAAGCTGAGGGACAAAATATTTCATGAATATGTATGCTAATATAATATTTTGTGTCTAGATACATAATTTGGCTTCCCCCTTTGAAATCTGATTCTACCCTATGAGATTTGATTAACCATGACTAAAATCCTTTGACATACCATGTAAACTTATTGCAGCTTTTGTGAGTGAGATCTAGGTTAGCATTTTGTTGCACATATACAATTTTTTTGTATTGTGTCAAACAAAGTTGTCGAATCAGAATCAGAATATGGTACAGGTACATGGATATGGTATGCTAGTATGACAAAGTTCCTCTTGGGGCTTGGTATGTCAATGCAAAAACCATCTAAAAATCATAAACATATAATAATATTAAAAAAATATAATATAAATAAATAATATTAATATGTTAAAATGTTTATAAATTAATATTATTTTATTTTACGAAGTAACATATACAACTAAATAGTAAATATAGATATAGTTTAATGAAGTAGCTACAAATGCAAAACTACAATGATTATTTAGACTTAAACCTGATGAAATTAAGTAGGTCTAATGCAATCCTAATAACTAAATGGATTTTCCCATTGACCTTGCAAGGATCTTTAGCACTTGACCTTGTGAGCTAACAACACAAAAAATCACGAAAATCCTTTCCCTATTTGCTCCTGCTGTTTGCTGTTGCTGTGATTCTAGCACATGAAATAGATTTTGGTTTTACAGTGTTCTTGTTGCAAGACTTCACACACCAAATTTGTAATAATTTTTGTCATTTAGCATTTGGGGATGGCTGTTTAGGGTTTTGTTGGTCAAAAGGTCATTGTAATTTCTGCCTAATAAAAAGTTTTAAAATTATTAGTTCTTTTGAGTTGGGTAACCTAGCCCAACTCTCCAAGTTCTCTCTCAGGGGGAGTTCTGTCCTATAGGTATTCTCCTTCTCTTCTTAACGATACCATTTTGTACATAGGTACCTAATATAGCCATACAAGTGCCAGGGCCCATTTATCGATCTTTCTTACCCACCTATGCTATGCTTATAGAGGGGTGTTGGTGCATTATTTTATTTTTGCATTTAATATAATTACTTTACTGCTTATTATGCATGCAGGATAAGATAATCTTGCTTAGGTAGCTATTTACTTAGGTAGGTTGTACTTGCATCATGTGATTTTAGTTTCCTATTTTGGTGGACATGATGTGCACACATGTGACTACATCTCCTAGTATCCCACAATGGTTGTACATTCACATATCTTGGTGGTGTATCCTATATATATTCAATTGTAGCTCTTATTTGAGCAATCACTTGTCATTGTATATTTGTATCATTTGATAATATAGTATTGTTTTTTCATCAAAACTCCTTGATTTGGGGTGGCTATCTCCATAGCCAAATCCCACATGGTATTAGAGAATTCAGTAGAAGCTCTTACAAATTCCACGAACATGCAAAATCATTGAATGAGTTTACTTTTCTAACACTAACAGGTCCATATTGAATATACCATGCCATAGAGTTGCCATTGCGCTCATCTAAAAAATGATGAAGGTTACCGAAAAGCCTTTGATAATTTGACTTGGAAGTCACCTTGAGCTGCCTAATGTTATGCATCTTTGGTCAATGTTGAGCTTCGTGGTCACTTGTGTCATGGAAAGAGCAAAATTTGTTCATGTTATTATTAGGAGTTGCCTCCAAAGCAAGTTGTTTAGGTGGAGGAGGTAATCTAACTCTGTCATTCTTGTTTTTTCTTTAAAGATGTCCTTGATATTGCTGAAATGGACCACTTTGTGGAAATTGTCTTTTCATGTTGCTCACAACTGTTCACCACCCTTTGCAATAAAGGATCTATGGTGTATGGAACCATAGGCCTAAAATAGTTCTCCTTGGGTTTACTGATAATGATCATGTCATCCTCTAGCTTGATTGCTCATGCTTGAGCATCAACTAGTTCCTCCTCTACACAAGTTTTGGTTAAGAAAAAAATCTTTGGAGGAAGTACATTGATGAAACAATTCAAGAGAATTTCCAGAGAAGGCATGGATTACATTGTAATAAAGCTTGCATTGTATGTGAGCAGTCTTTTCTTTGAGTAGGAGTGTCACTTATCTTTTTGATTTGATTTTCATGTGATGGTTTTGTAAACATTATAAATAAGTGCCCTTGGCACTTAGTGAGTCAGATTCAATATGATCCAATAGAATTCAATATGCTTATTTTAGTACTCAAATTGCTATTGAAGTGGTATGTGTCCTATGGGTTATTGTGCTTTTATGAGTTGAATATTTCTTAACATTTACTAAAAGCTTTGTATTGTGATAGGTATTGAGTTGGTCTTTTTTTAGATTTGAATACAACTACCATACTTAGGTTGTAATTTCTTGTGTATGTGTGTTGAGGTACATTAAATTGCTTTTAGTGAGTTTTCAAGCTTTGTATTGGAAGTTTCTTCACAGATAGAGATTATCAATTCAATCTATCAAAGTATTCGTGTTATTTTGTTTTTACCTATTCAATCCTTATGGGTACTGGCATTATTCAATCTCTACCTTTAGTTGAACAATATAAGTGTGTAGTTGTATGATTTATTTTCAATTCAAAGCATAAATAACATTTTGTCCTTTAGTTGAAGTGTGTCAATATTTTGCCCTAGGTGACCCACATTGACTTTTGTTTGCTATATGTGAACCATCCCAAAACATACTATAAAGAGTGTAAATATTAAGTACATATTATTTAGATTAGATTATTTTTTTTATAGGGAGCTCTCCCTTGTAATTCAAAGAGTGGTTCTACCACACATCTATTTTGTTTTATGTTGAATTGAAAGGTGTGAATGAAAACACTAGCATGTTTTGAATATGTAAGACATTTAGAGATTCACAAAAAAATGGCAGCCTATCTAAAACTGCTTGCAAATCAAGGAAATAAAAATTTAATGCAAAGCAAAGTTGCAGGATACACCACCCTCCTTCCCTTGGTATGTGTATCGTTGTACCTATTATGGGTATGGGTATGGTACGGCGTTGATATTGTAGCTGCACGTGTCTAAAAAACTTGTGTTTTTTCAGCTGTGCCTACTTCATAGGGATCCAAATGCTAAAACAAGTTGCCCTGAATCTTCACTTAATTGCTGTAAAATCCCAAAAATATGGCTAAAAAACTGATTTTGATAGGATCCAATAATAATTATATAATATATTTCCATGATTTCTTTTATTTTAATTTAGAATTTTTAATTAAGATTTTAAAATTTAAACAATTAAATGTGAAAATAAATTTTTATTTTTCAATTTTAAATTATTATTTTTAATTAAATTCTTTATATCTAAATGCCAAAATTTTAATATATTTTTAATTTTAGTAGGTATAATTTTTTCACAATCGATGAAAATTAGTAATGAGAGTTTTTGTATTCAATTGTGTATTGCTTATTTGATCACTTTTTGAGCCACACTTAGTGGTTCATCATTAGGAAGAGGATAATTAAAATGTTAATTGCAATATTTAATGGTCATCTTAGCTTTAGTTAGTCATTAGTTTACTTTTAGTTAACTTAACTTTTAGTAACTTTTGTTTTGCTTTAGTTCGTTTTAGCATCTTTCAGTTAATTGCTTTAGTATGCTTTAGTTAATGATTGTTTCTTTTTAGAAAACATCGTCTTGTAATATTCTTTATAAAGAGTTTTCCTCTCCTTTTGTAAATATAGAATAACGAATAACGAATATCGATTATCATTTCGTAGTATTGGAGCTTAGGCTCAAACTTTTTTGGCAGATATTTTAGTAATAAGAATTCGTTGTTTTCTGCCCTTGGGGTATAGACCGGTTGGTCGAGCTATTAGAAGACACAGACGATCGACGTAGGTTCAAGCCACGTTAACCCAACCACGCACACCTGGGCAGTGTATTGGGCTTCACATGGCCTGGATGTGGATTAGTCTTGCCTGGTATCGAAAACTTAAGAGAAGCCTGGCTAGTCACGGGGACACCACCTCTGAGATAACAAAAAAGAAGAAAGAAAATTCGTTGTTTTCTGTTGAATTAAGTAGCTTCGGTCAGAGATAAATGATGATTGAATTTATTCATAATCATCATTTATCTTGAAATCGCTACATCCAAGTATTCGATCTGCATTTAGAGAAATTATTATGTAATGTTCCCCTTTTGGTAGTCATCTTGTTAGTGGCTCATCAGCCTATCTCAGAATTTTGTAGGCTCGTTGAGGTGAATCAAAGGGTTCCAGTTTTGGAGGTTTTGTGATCTTTCCTCAATATTTACTATTTATAGTAAATACTATTTTTGGCAGTTAGCAGTTGTCAGCTTTCAGTTCATCACGTCTTTTGGAGCAGTATTCAGTACTAAGCCTTGGCCGTTTGAAAATATTATTTTAATGAATCTCCTCATTAAAAAGGCAAATTGTTCTAATTTGCAGTTGACCCTCTGGCCTAAGGTATTAACTTCAAGTTGTGATTAAAAAGGGGACTTTAAGGGTGGTGCCTCATGAAGGGAATTAAAAGAGTTTTGATTAATTCTTCCTTGTCTCAAGTGGGACTTTTTTTGTGGAGAATTATATCTTTTTTGAAAATGAAAAGTGTGTTGGCTTTTGGCGTACCTTCTCTGGGATTTGAACAGTCTCCTCTCTTCCTTTAAAATTGAGGCTTGTATCCAGCTTTTGGTTATCTCATATTTTGCTAAACTTATGCTGTCGAAATGATTTTTCATTTTATACTTTGAGGAATGCTAGCCTCCTAGTTCTTATCTCAATTTCGTGTTTGCAAGATAACACCTAATTGAATTGTTGCTGCTTCTCATTCAGACTAGCAGATAGAGTTTCACGGTGAAATTTTGGAGTTTTTACCAATTTTGCAGTTGCTGTTTTTTGCACAGCTGAAAGTCGAATTCACTCATAGCTGCTTGTACGAATTTTGTTTTGTTTTGGGTATTTGCTCCATCTGTTTCTAAGGTCTGGGCGACCATTCTTACCAATTTCTAGAATTTAATTTGGAGTGTGGAATTTTAAAGAGCAAAATCGCCCCTCAAGGAGGGTCGTACCTTTCTGTTTGCATTGGGATACGTGTTATTAAATACTACTGGTGTTTTGAGGCTGTTTCTTCATCTCAGCAAGGGTGCCTAGCTTCCAGTTGATCATAGCCTTTGGTTGCACGCCATTCAGAGGTATTTTGGTTGAGTTATGAATATTTTATGAATTTCTGTAGTTGCTGATTGCCATTTCCAGAATTGCAGATTTCTGAGATAGAAGCAATTCATTTGCTGTTTCCATATTCTTTCTTCTTTCCTTATTATATTCTAACTTGGAAACATTGTATAACGTGGTGCTTGAAAAATGGTGGAAATCAATGTAAATTGTAGCCTTCCTCTTTGTACAAACTGTTAACAGTAGTACTGTTTCAGTTTTAGCCTTTGCTGCAATAATTAATTAACTTCACATTAAGCACCCTTGGATGGTATACCGCCAGTGTGGATAATCTGTTTTGTAATCTCTTTCATGCCCACTTTCAAGTGGTGAATCCCCACTCTTCAGTGGATGCCTGCCGTAGCAAAAGAAGTATAATTTTTGTAATTTTTTCCCCCCACTATTTGGTGGTAGCGTGGAAAGTTCTTTGGCTAGTTATCCGCCTTGTTTCATTTCAATTCAGCAATAGTAGTCCACGATATGTTAGCACCTCGCCTATCAAAGAATCTTGAGTGCACATTCTTGGTGTCGAGTTTAATATCTCTCTTTCAGTGTAATCTCGTACTCATTGTTTTTAGTAGATCCTATGGATCCTCTGACCATATGCCCGCCTCTCCTTAGGTGGTTTTAGGGCGCATTCTTGGTTAGAGTTCTTTCTTGTACGTTTTGGGCTAGGCTAACCTTAACGGGTGATTGATTCTATTGTTAATGTTCACTAAAAACAAGAAAAAATTGAGAGAGGATATTTCAGTGGTATCAGAGCAGAAGTTCCTCCCAACCCGTGTTTACTAGTTTATTAGTTGATAGATGAGTGACAGAGCAACCATATACTTCATTAGAAACCAGGCCAGATCTCAGTTATAGTTTCTGCCAGTGGCAGAAGCAGATACTTTGTCAGAAGCTTTGAGAGAATCAGGTAAAACAGTTGAGAGAATGTCAGACGAGTCCCGACTTTCAATGGAAGAAAAAGATGCACGGGCAGAAAAGAAGTTTGATAACATGTTGGAGATGATGACACGTTTGTTGGCTAAATTGGATCAGCAAGCTACTCAGAATAATATTCAACCCCAACCAAATCAAGTTGGTGAAAACAGTAGTAATAGTGGTGTTAATGGAACTTATGTTCCTGATGGTCATAATGCTTCAACGGTTAATGGAAGGGATAGAACTGTTGGACAGCATGTCACAAACACAAGAGGATCTTCATCTAGACCTCTTCTTCCTATATTCACTTTGAGAGATGAACAACCACTTGAAGTTGGGGTACCTTTTGCTGATGATGCTAGGCAAGCATATATGGAATACATCTCTTTACCCCTTGATATGAGAGATGCATGGACCTTTGATCAATCCATGAATCAAAGAAGCATAGGGAATGGTGGAAGGAATGAACAACGTCCTCCAACGAACCATAGAAATGATTTTCAACAAGCATTGGGTAAGATTACCTTGAACCATTTTGATGTTAGTAATAAGAGTGCAGCCAGGGCATGGGTGCAAAAATTGGATAACTATCTTTCACTTAGACCAATGCCGGAGAAGGATGCAATTAAGTTTGTCACACTACACTTGGATGGAGTGGCTCATGAATGGTGGACTCATGGTTTGGTTACTCTTGGCCATAACCTCATCCATACCTATGAAGAGTTTACCAATAAATTAATTGAACAATTTGATACCAAAGATCCTGAGCTGAATTTCCGAGAATTGGCACAATTGAAACAACATGGATCTTTAGATACTTATGTTGCTGATTTTCAAAGATTGACAGTAACGGTGCCTAACATTACTGAAAGAAGACTTGTGGTATTATTTGCGGAAGGTTTAATGGAGCCGTTGAAAGGATGGGTCAAAGCTTTTGATCCACCATCATTGGATGAAGCAATCAAGAAAGCAAGGAGCATGGAGTTGGCTGCTCCAAGGCCAAGATTTCAGTCTAAACCATTCAAAAAGGATAAGAAGAAGTTCCCTTCAAATCAGCCCAACAAGTATCCACAAAGGATATCTAATGAACTCCGTGATCAGCTTAGAAAAGAAGGAGTTTGCTATATTTGTCGTGAACCTTAGACAAGAGGTCACTGTTGTTATGGGAAAGGTAAAGTACAACAAATGGAGGGCTATTCTGATTATGGATCAGAATCTGATCCGTATGATTAACAGTATGAAATAGCAAGTGATGAAGGAGAAGAAGCTCCAGAAGAGGAACCAAAAGTTGGAGATGGTAGTGCTTTTGCCCAACTATCTAGTTTCCAAAAGAATGAATCCTTTTGAGTTCATGGATTGGTTAGCTCTCAAAGGATTGTTGCTCTAATTGATACAAGAGCAACTCATAATTTCATTGATGAAGGCCTAGTTACCAAAAGAGGATTGAAGACCGAATATTTTGAAGGATTCAAGGTAATGGTAGTGGATGGCTTTACCATATCCTGCACAAAGAAAATTCCTAACCTTTCTATGCAATTGGGAAATAATGAGGTGAAGGACGACTTCTATGTTGTAGGCATTGGTGATACCGATGCTGTTTTGGGAATACAATGGCTGCAATCTCTTGGAGAGATCACTTTGAATCTGCAAACCATGGAATTGAAATTCCAAGCTGATGGGAAGAAGGTGGTTTTGAGAGGCATGTCCAATGGAAGTCCTCGGATTGTGTCCTTGAAAAGAATGGAAAGGCTGATTCTTCATGATCAAGTTGAATGGGCAGCAGAGTGTATGATCTTACCAGCTGATCCGGTTGTAGAGAAAAGACAATATCCGCCTGATATACAAGTTTTTCTTTCTAAAAATAGCAAGGTTTTTGGTGACTTACCTTAAGGGAGACCACCTGAAAGAGGGTGTGAGCATGTGATTGAACTAGAAGAGGGTGCAAAGCCGGTCATCACTACTCCTTACTGTTATCCAAAGAAGTAGTAGAAAGATGAGATAAAAAAAACTATCAAAAAACTTTTGGAGGTAGGGTTCATTAGACCAAGCAAAAACCCATTTGCTTCAATAGTAGTGTTGGTCAAAAGGAAAGATGGTACAATGCGGATGTGTGTTGATTATCGTGCATTGAATAAAAAAACCATCAATAATAGATATCCTATTCCTAGGATAGATGAGCTTATTGATGAGCTCCATGGGGCTCTGTTCTTTTCGAAGATTGATCTTCGATTTGGTTACCATCAAATCAGAATGAGAGAAGGGGATATTGAGAAAACAACTTTTAGATGTCACTATGGGCACTTTGAGTTCCTTGTCATGCCAGTCGGTTTGACTAATGCTCCAACAACATTTCAATCATGTATGAACAAGATTTTTAGACAGCAGTTGAGGAAGTTTGTGCTTATCTTTTTTGACGATATTCTCATTTTCAGTAAGTCTTGGGAGGAGCACCTTCAACACTTGGAGGAAGTGCTTAGCATTCTGGAGGCTGAATGCATGTTTGCTAAAGAATCTAAATGTGAGTTTGGGATGACTGAGCTTCTCTATCTTGGCCACATTATCAGTTCTAAAGGGGTCAAAGTTGATCCTGAGAAGATTAGAGCCATGGTTGATTGGTCACCTCCGAAAAATGTGACTCACTTGAAGGGATTTTTGGGCTTGTGTGGGTTTTATAGAAGATTTGTTAAGGGGTATTCTCATATGGTGGCCCCTCTCACAGATCTCACCGAAAAGGGAGCCTTCCTATGGACAAACAAAGCACAAGGAGTGTTTGATAAATTCAAACAAATTATGAGTTCATGTCCAGTATTGGCTTTGCCTGATTTCAAAAAGCCTTTTGAATTACAATGTGATGCTTCAGATGAAGGAGTTGAAGCTGTTCTTATGCAAGACAAACACCCTATTGTCTTCGAGAGCAGAAAATTGAGAGGAGCAGAAAAATTATATTCAATTTATGACAAAGAGATGCTTGCCATTATGCATGCTTTGTTCAAATTCCGCCAATACTTGGTGGGAAGTAAATTTGTGGTTAAGACTGATCATAATAGTCTTAAACATTTCATGCGCCAAAAATATTTGAATGAAAGACAACAAAAACGGGTAAGCAAACTTCAGGCCTATGACTTCGATATTGAGTATGTTAAGGGAAAGAACAATGTAGTTGCGAATGCTTTATCCAAAAGGCCTCATTTGCAGTCACTTTGTGAGCTTTCAATGGATTGGAAAGAGTTGATTGCTGCTGATTATGCAAAAAATCAGTTTACAACCAGCATTATGGAAGGTCATTTGGTTGATGAAAGGTATAATTTGGTTGATGGTTTGATCATGTATAAGGATAGAATCTTTTTGGTACCCGAATCCAAGCTTAAGAGGAAGATTTTTCAGTCATTTCATGATGTTCCTCTTGCTGGTCATCAAGGTATGTTCAAGACTTACAAGCAGATAAGAGAAAGGTTTGCTTGGAAGGGAATGAAGGAAGAAGTCATGAATTACATAAGGGAATGTTCTACCTGTCAAAGGAATAAAAATGAACATTCTTTTCCAGCTGGTTTATTGCAGCCCTTGCCAATTCCAAATCAGCAGTGGGAAAGTATTACTATGAACTTCATCACCGGTTTACCCAAAGTGCAAGGCCGTGATTGCATTTTTGTTGTGGTGGATAGATTAACTAAATATGCTCATTTTTATGCTATCACTATTTCATTTACAACAACTCAAGTAGCTGAGTTGCTCTTTAGAGAAGTTTTCCGTTTGCATGGTTTGCCTAAGACCATTGTCAGTTACAGGGACAACAAGTTCCTAAGTGTGTTTTGGCAAGAGATATTCAGGTTGAGTTGTACAATGCTCACTCCAAGCACTAGTTATCACCCACAAACAGATGGGCAATCCGAGATTGTCAACAAATGGTTAGAAGACTACCTTAGAAATTATGTTTTAGGGCAGCAAAGGGCTTGGATCAAGTGGGTCCATTTGGGAGAGTTTTGTTACAACTCTTCTTATCACATGTCAACTAAAATGTCTCCTTTTATGGCTCTTTATGGGTATGATGCTCCTAACTTTGTAGACTTGGTGTTTGGTGATAGTAGAGCTCCCCAGGCAAAAGGTATGCTTCAACACAACCAAGACATCTTAAAGTCATTAAAAGAAAATCTGCAGCAAGCCCAAAATCAGCAGAAGTTGTACGCTGATCAACAGCGTGTTGAACGTTTATTTGAGGTAGGAGACATGGTTTATCTGAGACTTCAACCGTACAGACAATCTTCCCTCAAAAAGAGTGGTGTTGAGAAATTGAAGCCACGTTTCTATGGTCCGTTTAAAGTCACCAAAAGGATTGGTGAAGTAGCATATAAGTTAGAACTTCCAGTGGACAACAAAGTTCACAATGTCTTTCATGTGTCCCGCCTCAAGAAGGCACTTGGGCACAATGTGGTGGCTACTTCAGAACTACCTCCCTTAGATGAAGAAGGGCAGTTGGTGTTGATGCTAGAAGACATCCTTAACAGTAGGGAGCGGTCCTTGAGGAGGCGAACGACCAAGGAGTATTTGGTAAGATGGAAAAACTTGCCTATTGAAGATGCCATATGGGAAAGTGAACAAATTTTGCAACATCTAGCTTTGCAGTTGCTTGAGGACAAACAATTTTGAGGGGGGCGGACTGTAATGTTCCCCTTTTGGCAGTAATCCTGTTAGTGGCTCATCAGCCTATCTCGGAATCCTGTAGGCTCGTTGAGGTGAATCAAAGGGTTCCAGTTTTGGAGGTTTTGTGATCTTTCCTCAATATTTACTATTTATAGTAAATACTATTTTTGGCAGTTAGCAATTGTCAGCTTTCAGTTCATCACGTCTTTTGGAGCAGTATTCAGTACTAAGCCTTGGCCGTTTGAAAATATTATTTTAATGAATTTCCTCATTAAAAAGGCAAATTGTTCTAATTTGCAGTTGACCCTTTGGCCTAAGGTATTAACTTCAAGTTGTGATTAAAAAGGGGACTTTAAGGGTGGCGCCTCATGAAGGGAATTCAAAGAGTTTTAATTAATTCTTCCTTGTCTCAAGTGGGACGTTTTTTTGTGGAGAATTATATCTTTTTTGAAAATGAAAAGTGTGTTGGCTTTTGGGGTGCCTTCTCTGGGATTTGAATAGTCTCCTCTCTTCCTTTAAAATTGAGGCTTGTATCCAGCTTTTGGTTATCTCATATTTTGCTAAACTTATGCTGTCGAAATGATTTATCATTTTATACTTCGAGGAATGCTGACCTCCTAGTTCTTATATCAATTTCGTGTTTGCAAGATAACACCTAATTGAATTGTTGCTGCTTCTCATTCAGACTAGCAGATAGAGTTTCACAGTGAAATTTTGGAGTTTTTACTAGTTTTGCAGTTGCTGTTTGTGCATAGCTGAAAGTCGAATTCACTCACAGCTGCTTGTACGAATTTTGTTTTGTTTTGGGTATTTGCTCCATCTGTTTCTAAGGTCTGGGCGACCATTCTTACCAATTTCCAGAATTTAATTTGGAGTGTGGAATTTTAAAGAGCAAAATCACCCCTCAAGGAGGGCCGTACCTTTTTGTTTGCATTGGGATGCGTGTCATTAAATACTATTGATGTTTCGAGGCTGTTTCTTCATCTCAACAGGGGTGCCTAGCTTCTAGTTGATCATAGCCTTTGGTTGCATGCCATTCAGAGGTATTTTGGTTGAGTTATGAATATTTTATGAATTTCTGTAGTTGCTGATTGCCATTTCTAGAATTGCAGATTTCTAAGATAGAAGCAATTCATTTGCTATTTCCATATTCTTTCTTCTTTCCTTATTATATTCTAACTTGGAAACATTGTATAACGTGGTGCTTGAAAAATGGTGGAAATCAATGTAAATTGTAGCCTTCCTTTTTGTACAAACCGTTAATAGTAGTACTGTTTCAGTTTTAGGATTTGCTGCAATAATTAATTAACTTCACATTAAGCACCCCTGGATGGTATACCGCTAGTGTGGATAATCTGTTTTGTAATCTCTTTCATGCCCACTTTCAAGTGGTGAATCCCCACTCTTTAGTGGATGCCTGCCGCAGCAGAAGAAGTATAATTTTTGTAATCTTTTCCCCCCACTGTTTGGTGGTAGCGTGGAAAGTTCTTTGGCTAGTTATCCGCCTTGTTTCATTTCAATTCAATAGTAGTAGTCCACCATATGTTAGCACCTCGCCTGTCAAAGAATCTTGAGTGCACATTGTTGGTGTCGAGTTTAATATCTCTCTTTCAGTGTAATCTCGTACTCATTGTTTTTAGTAGATCCTAGGGATCCTCTGACCATATGCCCGCCCCTCCTCCTTAAGTGGTTTTAGGGCACATTCTTGGTTAGAGTTCTTTCTTGTACGTTTTGGGTTATGATAACCTTAACGGGTGATTGATTCTAGTGTTAATGCTCACTAAAAACAAGAAAAAATTGAGAGAGAATATTTCATAGTACTTGCAGATTATTGTTTACATTTCCTTCATCACATCCCAAATCAAATTGATCTCTTGCAGATCGTGCATTTCTATTTTCGATTGGATTATATATAATAAGTTCAGATCAAACTTATAAAGGACATTCGATGGTTAAGGAAACTGACACCGATTCATAATCGGACTGTTAGTTAAAGATCAAACCTTAAATAATGGCACACATCTCTTGAGCAGACGGGTCTCCCATTTGATACTTATATCGGATCAAATCCTCATTGGGATATCATCGAAAATCTATATATGTTTTACCTTTGAGGATCGACATCCAGTAAGAGAAATTTGAATTAGGAATTTTCATAAGATAGTCAACCAAAATTGTTTTAACATCATACTTCTGAATTTCATATTTATTATTCTGTGTACAATCTGATAGGTTTAATTTTTTTTAACATTTTCCTAAGGATTTTTTGAAAATTTCTTAGATGTTTTTGCTCTGTTTTTTTTTTTTTAAATTGAATGTTAATGGTTAACCCGAAAATTTGAAAAATTATTTCAGAAGGTTTTTTGATGATTTTTTAAAAAATTTGTGAAGTTTTTGTACCCAATCTTTTTAAAGATAAAAATCGAGGAATTTTCTAAAGAGGTTTTGTGAATCGTTTTTTTGAAATTGAAGGGTTTTTTGAAGCCGATTTTTGAAGGGTTTGTTGTAGCAGATTTTTTGAACAAATTCAAGGGTTTTGTTGAAGCAGATTTAAGGGTTTCTTTTGCATGAAACTACAAATTTTTGAAGAAGATTTTTCGTGGATCTGTTTGTGCACATGTTCGTGGGTTGAGTTTGTGATCTGATCTCAGGCAATCTTGAAGAATATTTTTGAAGATTTGAAGAGTTTCTGAAAAAATTTCTATAAAAAAATTGCTGATTTTCAGAAGTTTTTTTAAAGATATTTTTTGAAAAATCTTGCTTTTTTAGAGTTTTTGAAGGATTATTTTGAAAAAATCTTGTTTTTTCAAAAGTTTTTGAGGGTTTTTCCTGAAAAATCTTGCTTTTGAAAAGTTTTTGAAGAGGGTTTTGAAAAAATCTTGCTTTTCAAGAGTTTTTGAAGATTATTTTTTAAAAAAACTTTATTTTTCAGAAGTTTTTGAAGTTTTTTTCTTTTTTAGAGTTTTTGAAGATTTTTTTGAAAAAGCTTGTTGTTTCTAAGCCTCTTGTTAGATGATTTCAAAAATCGTGGGAGTTGTGCTAGCTGATTGTTTAGTGTTTTGTGCCAGCTGATCACAAAATTTACCTCGTTTTTCAGGCTTTTGGAAAACGGGAGGGATGGCGTCTTTGAGCAACGTCATGTTAGAAAATACACAAAGGTTTGATGGAAAGAATTACAAGACGTGGAAGTAGAGGATGCTTACCATTTTTGAGTACCGTTGTCTAAATGCACTTGTTCTAGGTACAAGAGTTCATCCCATAGCTGCAAGGAAGGATGGGGACAAGTATGATGGAGATAATAAGGTGGCAGTTATGCTTCTAAAATTATCTGTCACCAATGAAATGTTACCATAAATACCATTTGGTAAGTTTGTTGCAGAGATCTGGAAGCATTTGAAAGATCTTCATGAGACCTCAAACAAGGGTAGGGCTTTCTTCCTAAAAAATATGCTATTTTCTTTTATGATGGATGACCAAGTGCCTTTGCAGGAGCACTTGATGAAAATCAAAGATATTCGCGATCAATTGGAGGCCACTGGTCGCAAGATGGAAGAAGAGGATATGGTGGTGATCAAATTGAAAATTTTGCCATGTTCCTACGAGCATTTCATCGAAACTCTCAACATTACATCCACCAATGTTGACTTGAAGTTTGATGAGCTGTGCAACAAGCTCTTGCAGCAGGATAGTTGGAGGAAGCAGTTTGGGAGTAGTAGTGAGTCTCCCAGTGTTGAACAAGCATTTATTGCCAAGGACATTGGCAAAGGCAAGCTCATTCAACAAAAAAGACAAGGCAATTTAGAGGAGGGCTCCAAGAAGTCTATTACTTGCCATTTGCTGTGGGAAGATTGGTCATATTAAAAACTATTGTAGAAAGCAGTTGGCTGATGAGAAGTCCAACCAAGAAGAGTCTCAACAGAGTGCTCAAGTGGCGGAGTACACTAAGCAAAAGGAGTTTGCATATTATTCATTTTGATGACCAGAACACCATCAAGATATGGGTAGACTTAGTTTATTTTTGTAGGATGACCATTAAGGTAGGGTATTAAAATATTAATTATAATATTTAATGGTCATCTTAGCTTTAGTTAGTCGTTAGTTTACTTTTAGTTAACTTAGTTAGCTTTTAGTAACTTCTGTTTATGCTTTAGTTCGTTTTAGCATCTTTTAGTTAATTGCTTTAGTTTGCTTCAATTGACAATTGTTTCTTTTTAGAAACATCGTCTTATAATTTTCTTTATAAGGAGTATTTCTCTCCTTTTGTAAATATAGAATAACGAATATCGAATATCAATTATCATTTCAAGGATAATGAGGGATAGGATTGCAGAAATGATGATTGAAAAGATAATAATAATGATGATTGAACTATTCTTAATAATCTTTATCATTTTATTAAGAGTTGAAAAATTAGTAATAAGATTATTTATAATTATAATAATAAGATTACTATTATTAAAAAACTTCTTAATAAAGATATATATTTATTAATAAAAGAACTTATTATTGATGCAAATAATCATTATTATAGTAATGATTAAAGATCTTATTAGAAAAGACAAATATTCATTAATAAAAGATCTTATTGTTAATAATCATCATTATTATTTATGATAATCATTATCTTTTAATCAAGCAATCATTATTTATATTATTAATAATAACATTTAAATTATTTTTATTAATCTAACTCATTTATTAAGAGACAAACTAATTAAGATAATAATAATATTTTAAGTCTATTTATATTTGTTAAAGATTGTATAATGATTATTAATTCTCATTATTATTAAAGGAAGAAAGAAGATTTATTAAGATGACACTAATATACAATCTTCTATTAATAAGGGACAAAGAGAAAGCAGGATCAAAGGAGGCACGAAGCAGGATATCAAGCAAAAGGAGGGGGAGAGGGAAGGAAAGGAAGGGAGAGAGAGAAGAGCAAAGGAAGAGGAAGACCAAGAGGGGAGAGAGGGTTAGAGAGAGGAGGCAGGAAAGAGGCTAGAGAGAAGGGGGGAATGGGAAGGGATAGGGGGAAGGATTATGAGTAAGCTTGGGAGGAGGTTAATAAGTGTAGCCAAGCTAGGCTCAAATGCCACCCTTCATCTTGGTTGAGATTTGTGGGGTGGATTTTAATGTGGATGGCTTCTTGGAGTTTTCTTTTGAAGAAATTATTTTCCTTGACCAATACTTGGGTATCCTCAAGACATATGTGATGTTTGGTGTGGTAAGAGTGTTCAACAAGGGCTGATTTAATTATTCAATCATGTTTGATATCGACATTGTGTTCTTTGATCCTAGTGCGGATGGAAAGACCAGTTTCTCCAATGTATGGGGTTCCACACGAGCAAACAACCTTATAGACCCCTGAGTGGAGTGTCATTTGCAGCAAATCTTTAGTGGAAGAGATAAGTTTCCTAGTGGTGGAGAGGGGTTTGAAAGCACAAGGGAGGCCCTCTTTGTTAAGGATTTTGGCGATCTTATTAGAAATTCCTTCAACATAAGGGAGGGTGGCTATGTGGGGAGTGTCAAATGACTTTGGTTTGGATTTAGGATTGGTATAATTTTTGGCAAGATCGAAGGATTTTTGTATGAACTTGTTACTACAGCCATTTAGTTTGAAAACTTGGTGGAGGTGGGAAAGCTCATAGTCAATGTGTTCTTTGTTGCAAATACAATAGGATTGGGTTGCTAGTGCCTTCAGGATGCTAGCTTTTTGGGCTGGGTGGTGGTGGGAGGAAGCATGAAGATAAAGGTTAGTGTGGGTGGATTTAATACACATTTACTTTACTTTATTTTAAAATTAATTTGGATTTAAATTTGGAAGTTATTGTGAATATAATTATAGACTCTTAGTTTGTATATTTTTGTAAAATTAAATTCAAAATAGTAAATATTAAATATATTATATAAATTATTAAAATTAGATACTTAAATCAATCTATAAATTTTTGTGCTTTATAAATTCAATTTATAATTATTTATTTTGGATTTAAGTTTTGAAGTTGTTGTGAATATAATTATAGACTTTTAGTTTGTATATTTTTGTAAAATTAAATTTAAATAGTAAATATTAAATGTATTATATAAATGATTAAAATTAGATACTTAAATTAATTTATTATAATTTGTGTTTTATAAATTCACTTTATAACTATTTATGTTTTATATTATTCATGGCATCATCATCATCATCATCATCCGATGTCAGAACATGAAAAGACAAGTGGATCAAATTGGATCCTAGATTTTCTTTGTGGAAACATGTCACCATCCTTGACAAAATTCAAGGTGGTGGAGGTTATAAATGGACATGTTATGAGTGCCTAAAAGATTATATAGATTCCCATACTAGGGTTCATGGGCACGTTTGCCACATAACCGGTAAAGGATGTGTTATATTTGTCAATCCAAATGTTGATGACCATCCAGGGAATGGGTTGTCATTTGAAAAAATTACAAAATATCAAGAAGAACAAGATGAAGTTGATAATTGTGTTCAAGCATCAAAACAAAGGTCAACTCTAAGTCTAAATAGACCCCCTTTGCATCTAGAATCAACTTCAAGAACGTATATAGGTCATAAGAGGAGCAATTTATGACCTCTTTGTAAACGCACTTAATTTGCAAAGTTGAGAGGATGCAGATCAAAATATTTCCTTGTAATGTCCCCTTCTCAAGCCTAATCAGTCGATGACCATTAGCCTATTTTTTAGAGTTCTCATAAACTAATTGGTAAGGCAAGGGGACTCCAAGGTTCTTGGAGGATGCAGTAGTGGCAATACATGGTTTCTATTATTAGCATTGAGCTCAGTAAGTGACAATGGTCAAAATGACACTCTTAATGGTGTTTTCAAACTTTTTAGGTGTTCTCCAAATTTTTTGGAGAGCATGTCTATATTTAGTAAGTCACCAAAATGGCTTCATTCATTCATCCAATGCCTCAGTATCACATGGTATAGTTAGAATTGGATTCCGAGGTGTTTTGGAATTTCTCATCTCTTGGGGTGAAATATTTTAATATTTCACTTAAGTTATAATCAATGTTATTCGGGGACGCGTCCTTGGGCCTAAATCCCCTCGTCCTTGTCCTCGAGACGTTCCAGGGACGTGGGGACGACTAGGGGACTCCAACGCCAGACAACTCTTTTATAAAATAGGCCTCACTTCACTTTAAATATTTGATTCTGAATGCATATTCATGGGAGTTTAGGACTCATGTTGCTACTACTAGAAAGGTATTGAATTTTTATTGGGCAATCGATAGACCTAATTTGAGGGTTTAAATATTTCAATACAATGTGATAGAAGGAAAACTGCTAATGAATATTTAATTTTGAATGCATAATGAGTATTGACAATGAATTCTTAACACAAATGTTATATGTTAGGGTTCTATAATGTATATATGCATGCTTTATCCTTGTTTTCATATGAATATTTAAAATTTCCATATATATTTAAAATTTTCCCTATATTTAATATAACTGTCCCCTTTGTTGTACCCTGGCTGTCCCCAAAATTGGCTTGAAAAATGGAGGACTTGGGGACACTTCCCATTGTCCCTTGCCGTCCCCGTCCCGACAACTTAGGGTAACACTATTTTTCATGACTTAAGTGTTATAGCTTTTTGAGAAGCCAAAGATGCCTCCAAGTTGGATGCCTAGCTTGGAAAAGGGGGATGTTGCACTTAAAGGGAGATTATTATTATTATTTTCAAAGGCAATTTGTGGGGAAAGTGAAATATTTTTATTATTTCAAATTGTAATATTTCCCTCCAAAAGCTATATAAGGAGGCGTTGGGGAGCTCATTTTCTCATGTTGAAATTTGATAACGAAGTGTTGCCAGTTTGGCGTTGGATTCTCCAAGTCTTTGAGAACGAAATCCCTCAAGGATTGTTGTAGTTTCAGAATTGAAATACATTCTCTAGCTGGATTGGTGTGGTTCCATACAGGGATCACTATTTGTGCTAATGATGAAGTTTCTTTTCATTGTTTTCCAATATGAGGTTTTTTGAGGTGATATGTTTGCTAGTATTTGCTATGCTATTTTAGTGAGTTGCAGAGAGTTTTGAGTTCGATTTCTTGAAGTTCATGTTGCTGGACGTACTTGTGCAAGTACAAGGCCGTACCCCTTGTTTTGCTTGTGCAGATTGAAGTTCTTGGAAATGGTTTCTAGGTATTTGACCAATGGATTCTTTAGCCTGGGCAATTAGAAAGGAAGTGATTGCAGATTTTTAGATGAAGTTATTTATTTTTGGGAGCCAAATTACCCCTGCTACTGGCCACACCTTTCCTGGGGGGTGGCATGTGGGGTTTCAAGGGGAATTGGCCCTTTTTTGCTCTCTTTTTCAACTCTAAGTTGGGCGCCTAGGCCATGTGATATCATTGCCATGTGATATCATTGCTTTCGGTTTGGGGGTGAACTTCAGCAGTGTTGGAGTGTTATTCATGGCTGCTTGGTGATTTTCGGAGTGTTGCAGACCTGCTGCAACTCATTTTCAGAGTTATTACAGTCCTTCATATGTTGCATTGTTGAGGTATATTTGTTATTGCATCACTTGGGTATCTTATTTTAGTGGTTGAGCTTCATTTGGGGGTGTTCATTTCATGTTCATATCATATTTGTAGTCATAACAACAGAGTTGTAATTGAATTAAAATCATATTGTATGAGCTTATAATGTAACTCTGAATGGTAGTACCATCAATGACTTGCTCTTGTTTGGTTTGCTACTTACCCCACTATATAAGTGGCTTTGTACTCACCCCACTAAACAACTTGGAAGAGCTTGTTTACATTTTAGTATTGTTTTTAGCTTTCCCACTGCAAAGTGGATGTGCTCTTCTCACCCTACTGAACAAGTGGTTTACTTTCAGTAGTTCAGTTTAATGTAACCCTTACCACGGTATGCTCTCACCTTGCCCACACTAGGAACTTGGTGATCAAAAAGTGGAAGGAAGTTGCTTTGCTTGCTTTCTATTTCCGAAAACTAACTTGTTAAAAATTTCAAAAAATTAAGGGTTGTTAATACATTCTTATTGCTTGTATGCAAATGGAATTTCATTTAATGTGGTGTGCTCTCCATATTGAAAAGAGATGGTAGGTCAATTAACGAGGCCTTAAAAGGATACAAATACCTAGGATACAATTGCAGGTGATTCGAGCATCATGAAAAACCTTAGGGGTTTCTATCATTTGTGATGGATGGAAAGATGCTAGAAATATGCCACTAATCGACGTGATTGCAATGAACCCAAAGGGAGCAATGTTTTTGAAAGGAGTGGAATGCAAGGTTGATGAACCCAATTTATTGCCAATAATCTAATTGAAGCAATTGAGTCAGTGGGGCCAAAAAATGTTGTTCAAGTGATTACAAATAATGCAGAAGTATGCAGAGCAACATGGTTGGTCATGGAAGGAAGATTTTCAAACATTGGGCGAGTCTCTAAGGTATTAAACTTGGTTCCCTCATTGATATGCAAACATTGAAATCAATAAATGTTCTGCAATCAGCACATTCAGTATAAGTAAAATCTGGAAATCGAAAATCTGACTTAGAATTTTGAGTAGAATTCTTACACTTAGAATTTCTTTAGAACCCTTAGTCTCTCAATTTGATAGAAGATTTGATTACATTTACATGGTATCAGAGCCAAGTTGTGTGAATCCAAATCAAATCTAAAATCAGTTTACTCTAGAAAATTCGTATTTTTCAAAATCGAATTCACATCACATTCTTCATAATGTCAAGTGTGATCAGATTTGAAGGTCGTCTTGCAGGAGCAAACAATTTCACATCATGGAAATTTAGAATCATGATGATCCTTAAAGAGAATAAGCTAGACTCACTTGTGAGAGAAAATAAGAAGGAGCTCGAGGCTAAACCTGAGAAAACACAATGGATTGAAAACAATGAAAAGGCCATGAAAATTCTAGTAGATGCAGTTAGGGATCATATAGTGCCCATCCTAGCAAAACATGAAACTGCATACCATATGTACAAATCTCTTGAGAGTACTTATGAGATCAACAACACCTGCAGGACTCTTGCATTAAAAAGGCAAATCAACAATGCCCAAATAAACAAAGGAGAGTCCATTAATGCATACTTCATGAGGATTATTTAACTGAGGGATCAATTATCCACAATTGGATATCAGATTGACAACAAAGAGTTAACTCTAATTGCACTAGGAGGCCTACCAAACTCATGGGAGTCATTTGTTCAAGGAGTAAGTGCGAGATCTAAACTTCCTAAGTTTGACAGGCTAAGAACTGACTACCTTCAAGAAGAAACCAGACTCTCCACAAAAGAAAATAAACAAAAGAACATAGATGAAGACATTCATGTACTCAACTCAACGTCTAATAAAAGGAGTAAGAAAAACTCTTTCAAGAAAGGATCTTTTAAAAGAAAGAGAAATTCCAATGGAAAGGGATCTTATAAGAAGAAAGATATCTTGCAAGTACAATGCTTTAGATGTGATCAATATGGTCACTATGCAATGAAGTGCCCTGATAGGACTAAACAACAAGCATCCTTTGCTAAAGTAGGAAAGCCAAATTCAGATAATGATTCTGAGAACTTTGTGTTCTATACAGCCATATCTAGTCAAGTATCCAACAACACCCACAACTGGGTAATTGATAGTGGTTCCTCTAGACACATCACAGGGTTCAGAGAACACTTAGATACTATGACTGAAAGGTCTGATGAAGAAGTAACCATTGGGGATGATTCTGCACACCCAATAAAAGGGGTTGGAACTTGTTCCATCAAGTTGAAATCTGGGCTTTCTCTACAACTCACCGAAGTCTTATTTGTACCTGGAATAAAGAGGAATCTTGTATCCATTTCTGCCCTTGAAGACAATGGTTATAGAGTCACCTTTATGGATGGGAAAGTTCTAGCATGGCCTAAGAACTCAACAATCAAAAAAGCCCAAACCATAGGTGTAAGACAAGGGTACCTTTACAAACTTTGCACTGAGGTTAAACAAGCCCTTACCCTTGACACCTTTGATTCAAATGAGATTTGGCATAGAAGATTAGGACACCTTCATTTCCGTGCCCTACCTTCTATAGAAAAACTTGTAACAGGCTTACCTAAATTAAAACCATCTCATGAAGGAACTTGAAAAGGTTGTGCCTTAGGAAAGAATACAAAGGGGTCCTTTCCAAATAGTTTGAGCAAAACCCTAAATGTGTTAGAACTGGTTCACTCAGACTTATGTGGACCCATGTCTGTACCCTCTAAGGCAAGATTTCTATACTATGCCATATTTGTAGATGACTTCTCTAGGAAAACCTGGATGTATTTCCTTAAGTGCAAAGAGTCAATAGAAATCCTTAGAAGGTTCAAAGAATTCAAAGCCCTTACTGAAAATTTCTCCGGAAAGAAAATAAAAACCTTAAGGACAGACAATGGGAAAGAATACACCTCTGAGATTTTCAAGGAATTCTGCATGAGTGCTGGAATTAAGAGGGAGTTCACAGTTGCCTACAATCCTCAACAAAATGGGGTTGCTGAAAGAAAAAACAGAACCATTGTAGAAGCTGCTAAGGCAATGCTGCTTGACCAAAACATTGAAACTTCTTTTTGGGCAGAAGCCTCTAGGACTGCTGTCTATATCCAAAACAGATGTCCTCATTCTCATCTTGATAAAAAAACTCATGAAGAAGCCTTTACCGGCATAAAACCTGACATTAGTCATTTTAGGATTTTTGGCTGTCCTGTCTATATTCATGTGCCCAAATAGAAGAGATTCAAACTAGAACCTTCTAGAAAGAAGGGAGTATTTGTGGGTTATAGTGAAACCTCCAAAGCATACAGGATATTCATACCCGGGCAGAAACAAATTGAGTTGAGCAGAGATGTCATCTTTGAAGAAGACATTGCATTCAAAAGGGCAAGAAGTTCTAGTGAGACAGAACCCTATTTCCCTAGAGTACTTGAAATGGAACCTGCTCCTGAGATTCAGAGGGAGCATCCTGAGGAAATGCCACATGAACTTCCTTCCACTTCAAATGAGAATACAAATGACATCGACAGAAAGAGACCACTTTGGGCCAGGAAGATGATCAAAGAAGCAGAGGATCATGCAACACCCAAAGGAACTTTCAAGAAGAGTAAAAGACCGAAACGTTTCTCTAGCTATGTTGCTCTAATGAACAACATCATAAACTTAGAACCTGTCAGTGTTACAGAAGCTTTTCGACATCAAGCATGGAAGGATGCAATGACAGAGGAATATCAGTCTATTCTAAAGAATGATGTATGGGATATAGTGCCTAGACCAAAAGAGAAATCTGTTGTCTCTTCCAAATGGCTCTTCAAAATCAAGCATGCTGCTGATGGCAGTATAGAAAAACATAAAGCATGTTTTGTGGCAAGAGGTTTTTCTCAAAAGGAAGGCATTGATTACGAAGAAACATTTGCACCTATTGCCTGTTACACATCAGTGAGAGCAGTGTTAGCCATTGTAGTAGCTAAAGGCTGGAAGATCCATCAAATGGATGTGAAAACTGCCTTCTTGAATGAAACCATTGAAGAGGAAGTCTATTTGGAACAGCCTAAAGGTTTTGTGATACATAAACCTGACTCACATGTATGCAGACTGAAGAAAGCCCTCTATGGACTTAAACAGGCTCCCAAGGTCTGGTATGAAAGAATTGATAGCTATCTCTTGGGATTAGGATTTTCAAAGAATGATGTTGACTCCAATCTCTACTTCAAGGTAATCAAAGGTGATATGCTAATAATTATTTTATATGTTGATGACCTGCTGATAACAGGAGAAGATCACCTCATTGCTCAAGGGAAACATGATCTAATTTCTGAATTTGACATGAAAGACTTGGGCATTCTACACTACTTCCTTAGTTTGGAAGTATGGCAGAAATCAGAGGGCATTATACTAAACCAAGGGAAGTATACTATTGATATTTTGAAAAGATTTGGAATGTTGGATTGTAGACCGATGTCTACACCTATGGAAACCAACCTTCACAAATTGAAAGAAGTAGCAGCAAAATCCAAATGTGCAGATCCAACCCTTTACAGAGAGATGATTGGATCCTTGATGTATCTGGTTAACACCGTACCTGATATTTGCTATGCAGTGAATGTTCTCAGCCAGTTCATGTGTGAGCCAAAGGAAATTCACTTAATGGCTGTGAAACATATTTTGAGATATCTTCAAGGTACTATTGGATATGGTCTCCTTTACAAAAATGATCACCTAGATCTACATGGATACTTTGATTCATATTGGGCTGGAAGTGTAATCGATCGGAAAAACACATCAGGATGTTGCTTCAGTTTAGGATCGGCTATGATCTCCTGGATTTGCAGTAAACAATCTTCAGTTGCACAGAGCTCAATAGAAGTTGAATACATTTCAGCCTCAATGGGAGCAAGAGAGGCAGTTTGGTTTCGTAAATTGCTTGTGGGACTCTTTGGTGAGCCCTTGAATCCTACAATTATTCATTGTGATAATTAGAGTTGCATCAAACTCTCTGTGAATCCTGTCTTTCATGATAGATCTAAGCACATTGAGATCCCCTATCATTATGTAAGAGATATGGTGGAAAGGAAAGTGATTTAGTTGGAGTATATCAGTACAAATGATCAAACTGCAGACATTCTCACCAAACCTCTCTCCCGAATCAAGGTAGAGCACTTCAAGAAGAAACTTGGTATGGTTGAAATGTAATTTGTTATTTATGTTTGAAATACAAATTGTTTATAAATTCTACTAATATATAAAGATGTTTAATGTGTAAACTCTTTTGTCATGTGTGTGACTCCATGACCTTATGGGCCTACTCCCCCTGTGTACATTATCGAAAGGTGACGATCTTTCTGATAATGAACACTTGTATTTGACATTGTAAAGTGATGACTCTACAATGATAAACTATCATGATAGATATCATGTGACTTGATATCTGTGGACATGTCATGATAGTATCTCTTGGACATTTTGATGGATATCATGGGACTTGATATCATCTGAAGATCATTGTGATCCTTAAGAGATAATCATGGTGGATATTTATATCCGTGGATATGCCATGAATTATGTAGACATCATGTGACTTGATGTCAGTGCACATACCATAATGAAGATGTGTTATGAAGAATGTCATGTGACTTGACAACATTGAGAAAACATATCATATCTTCAATATCACATGTGAAGGTGATATCTCCACTTATTTGATTTGAAATATCTTCCGTAGCTAAGAGGGAGTGTTGATGAATGGTAGCTTAGGTCAGATATAAACGATGATTGCTAAGCATCATCATTGTTTATATAAGATCAAAAGCTCTTCATGTTTAAATATTTCTGGAAAAATAAGTTAGTCAAATTTATAAGCATGCATAAATTCGAAAATAATAAAAGTTGATTTAAAATCTGCATTGAATAAAATCGGAACTCATATAATATATGTCCGCCATATATGTGAGGACTTGTGTTAAGTTTTGTTAAAGCCGAGTGTTAGTCGGCTGTCTAAGAGACCCGCGCGCCCAAAGGGACGCATCCCTTAGAGGCGAGTCTCTAAGGTATTAAACTTGGTTCCCTCATTGATATGCAAACATCGAAATCAATAAATGTTCTCCAATCAGCACATTCAGTATAAGTAAAATCTGGAAATCGAAAATCTGACTTAGAATTTTGAGTAGAATTCTTACACTTATAATTTATTTAGAACCCTTAGTCTCTCAATCTGATAGAAGATTTGATTACATTTACAGAACTTAATGCTACAAAAAAATGGCATAATTCAATGGATAGAAAAGATTTATGAAGAAGCCAAAGAAATTCAAATGTTTATTTGTAACCATCACATGTCACAAGCCATTTATAAACAATTCGCTAAGTTGTAGTTGCTAAAAGTAATTTTTCTTTTGTATTAGAAATATTTATATATATGATTTTTATGAAATGTTGTTTTTTTTTGAAATATATCTAAGATTTATATGTTTTTAAAAATTATTATTTTTTTAATTGAAGGTGGTTGAGATAAACTTTACCACAGACTACTTTGTTCTTAAAAGGCTTGTGGATGTCAAACAAGCCTTGAAAAGTATGGTGATTAGTGATATTTGGGTAGTTTGGAGGCAATCTCAAATAGATAGAGCAAATAATATCAGGACACTAATTCTTGATGATGATTGTTCGGCTCAAATAAATTACTTATTCTCTATCATTGAATCAAAAACTAACTGCAATGGAGTGATACTGATGATGAATAATGAGAATTAGACCGGCTAGGTGACTTACTATTCATAGATTTTCTCTCCAAGAATCTTGGAGAACACACCAAAAGTTGAAAATAACTTTAGAAAGTGTGATCTGAGCTCTATACCATTTGAGCTCAATGGTAACATCAAAGAACCTCTCAGATAAAGTTGATATACATTGAGAGGGTCAGAGCCAACTGCAATGCAAGAGAACCCAAAAATGGGGACATTATAGAAGAGCTTGGAAAAATCTTTTCAACACCTATAATAAATTGAAAATTTGATGTCGTGGGTGGAAGTTATGAGTGGTGTTGGTTGAGTTGGGTGGTGTGACACTTGGGCAAACAAACCTAGTAGAGGCATTGTTGTTAATGGAGATCTTGATAGAGGCAATGGGGGGTTGACTCTAGTAGAGGTCCCTCCCTTGAAGACTACAACATTTGTGGGCTAGGAGGAATCGTGGGCTTAGCCCTTGTGACTTGGGGTTCTATAGAGAGTTGATAGCCTATGTAGGTGGCAAGGTCTTGCACCATGGTATGAGGCTTGCAGTGTGTGTCCGTTGGCTAAAATAGGTGTATCTTGTACCTTGTAACCAATGAAAACACATAAAAACCTATAAAATACTAAAACCACGAATTTGTACTAGACAAAGCCAATGATGACGTAGATAAAGAATATTCCATTGAATATGCTATAGATTGTAGAATGATTGTGCAAACACCATATGGACCGTACAACTATACAAAGTCCTCCAAAAATGCTGAATCTGCAATAGTACCAAACCCCGCCAAGTTTATTGTTGATTCATATAGATTTGGGCCTTCTAGATCTGACCGTGAGGGAATGTAATAACCCCTTTCTGGTGGAAGCACTTAAACCTGAAACTTGCATTCAAAGTGTTTCTCAAAAGAACATTAGAAACATTAGAGATCAATAAATTTCAATAATAATATCTAATAAGATCAAAGATGATATAAACATTTCATTCTTGTCAAAGGGTTACTCATTTCTTCCTTATCACTTTTATGCATGACTCTTCTATATAATTTCATAAGTACATCAGGTAGATATTTAAATGTCTATCAAGATCTCAAAGATGATATTCTATTATACCATTTATCATAATAGAGTCATTATTGCTTGTAAGGCTCAATAATTGCTGCATCATTATTGGATAATCGTAAATAATATATTATATATATATATATATACTATATGTATATATAAATCATTATTCCTAATTGAGTCAATAATGTATATATTGTATTTATCAATCACTTATAATATATTTATGAATCACTAGATATATATACTTAAATATATTTATCAATTATCAACCTGCTATTTAAATCTTAATATATTTATCCATCATAATAGATCAAAATATATTTCTAAATCATAATATATTTAAATATATTTATAAACATAATTGCCAACAATTCTATATTTTCTATAATATATTGTTAGCAATTCTTATTTTCTAAATACATAAATAATTATCAACTTTATTTAAACTAATGATAATACTTACTAAAAGGCCTTATTTAGATCCTTAACACATTTACTATTATTTGAATATAGAAAATACTTACCCTATTTTAGTTCGATCTGCTTTCCCAGCCAGCGATGCTTTTCCTTCTTCCTTATTCTATCCCCTTTTTAATCGATGCCTCTGAATATTGCTCTCTTAAAACATGTGAATATCTTCTGTAGTGGGTCTAATATTCTTAACTATTGTGCAGCCTATAGCATTGATTAATCGGCCCTTCTAGAAAGTCCTGATCTGTTAGTAATATTATTATTACTCCTACGCTCATCGATCCTTTTGTCTGGAATATATTCTTCTTCTCATTTCTCCCCTATTCGATGATCTTGTGAATACACATACCATATCCTTCCTACAGAAATTAGAATAAAGTCCTTTTTATATTTTCTAGAATGACAACCAATCATAAGACACACTGTTTCAGGGTCATGACTTTTCATTAACTGTTGTATTGACTAATCCTCAAGCCAGCGCTTCTTTTGAATAATGAACCGATGCCTTATTACTACCTTTTCATATTAATCCTTACCTTAAAATATTACTATTATTGTTCCAAACTGATCGCAGTCTTAGGGGATCTCTATTGCTGGTTGTTCTTTCTTACATCTATATATATTTCTTCACAATCTGATTTTTATTGTAAATATATTTATTTTTATATTGGTTTATATATTCACAGTGACATAATATAATAATGATAATAATATTCAAATTGTTAATGTTTATATTTATAATTATTTTGGTATTTTATATTTTTATATCTTTAATATTTATTTATTATTATTTAAATTGTGTATTGTTGATATTTATAATTACAATATTATCTCATGATAATTGTAATTATAAAAATATTAAAATGATAATATTTTGTTTTATAATTTTATTATGTATTTTGTTACCCATTTTCACTTATTTGTATTTCAGGGTGTTCTAATTTTGGGGACATGACAGGGAATGTACAATTGAACAAATATTGTATGATTGAGAATTATGAAACCCTCCAAAAATATTGAATTTGCAACAATATCAAACCCTACCAAGTTTACTATTGATGGATATAGATTTGAGCCTTCTAGACCGAATTGTGATGTCAAATTTGGGTGAAGATGCACCAAGTGAAAACCTTGGCAAAAATCTTCCAAAAAAGAAAAGAGGCTTGTAGAGTTAGAGCTTTGACACAATACTGAAGTCACTAAGAGGACTCACAAGAGTAAGAACCTTATTCAACGCCAAATAAGCTTCCACAAGAGAGAAGCAATGAAAAATGCTACATTTCCAATATTGGTACAATAGAATACAATGCAATGGGATAAGATATACATAGATAACCTTTTATATACAGGTAATGGTGAGACATAGGATAACACGTGATTGTGACAAGTATTATGATCACATGACTTGAGAGACAAAAAGTAAATACCCTAAAAAAACTTAAGTAGGTGTTGAAACGACCCAAAAGGGAACCCTGTTAGGAAATGGGCCTATTCATGTTTAAGAATTTGCACATGAAAATACTTGGGTCTTGAAATACTTGTTTGTCATGGTTGTAATATTAATCTTTCTGCCATGTCTGTGGATATTAGGATTTGGTTTTGCCATGTTTTAGTTCCTCTTCAAACAATTCTTTTTTTTGTCAATGCACTAAGGTATTTTGTCTTCCATGCCTGGCTGTCCTCATTTATGTTTGAGATTGGGTTTTCTGAGCCATTTATGCTCATATGATTCTTTTGTTGCTTGTGTACTGACAATCTGGTGTCTGATTTGATGGCAGTACTAACAATGATTGGCAGTAATTTAACATAATCAATCTTGCATCTTCTCATGGCATCATCTAAAATTAATTGTAAAAGAAGAGTTTTTCTAAGTGCTTATGTGTTGATTAATGCTTACCATTTGAAGTGCAGAAACAATGGCTCTTAAGGATGTTGTTGCTGCAGCAGCTAGGAGGTACAAGCCTACACAATCTGCTGTGCCTGGCACCACACTTGGTCGCATTCCAATTGATGCATTTCATACAGGGGTATGCTTCCATTAAAGGTTTTACAAAACAAACTATTTATTTATCTTTGTTTCAATACTTCAAGTCTTACTTAGAAGATACTGGATTTGTTTTTTTCTTTTTCCTTTTTTTGTTTCTGTAATAAATCTGAATGTACTTTTTGAGTCCCATCGACCTCCTTTGGTTGTTTGTGGATTTCATCATTTTTTTTTTCATTCTTGTCATTTTGCTTTTGTCTTTCTTTTCTTAGATGCCTCCTGAAGTTTGTATATGTGTGTTATCTTGTAGAAGTCTTGAGTATTTTTAGCAACGCATTTTTGGACATCAATCTGCACCTAATATTTTATGTCAAGTATACTTTTAAACCAAAAATGTGTATTGGGATATAAATTTATGCTTTACCTTCTTTTACTCCTTATACCGTCTATATCAGTTTTGAAATTTCAAATGACTACTTCAGTTAGCAAGTCTATTTCCATTTGGTGGTTGAATGCTCACAAATAATTGTTAGATTTATAATATCAGATATGTGCACATAAATTAATTCAAAATGACACAAGAACACAGCCAATACCCTGGGAAAACCCTCCAACTTGAGGGAGAAAAACCCAGCCAATATATCTCCTTTATATTGATAATATTAAGAGCAGCAATCTGCTTACAACTTAGGCACAAAACAATGCCTTAACATATACAATGAATAGCACCTCTCCTAGATGCAAAAAAACAAATAATTTATTTCTCCTAGAATCGATCTGCTGCTGCAATTCACACTTCTCCTTCAATTACTTCGAATGAACTTGATGCTCTTTGAATGATATCTGCCAAGTATATATACACGCCAATAAGAAGGGATGTGTCTCTTCACAAAGAAGGTCGGCCACAAAGAGGAAATACGTCCTTTCTAGAAGGGCGTGACTTTCAAGAAGATCGACTTTATTTAATAATTAAATATTAATTATTAATATCACAAAAAGTAAAAGTTGAATGAGGTGCCTCCTCAATTCAATAATCTCATAATAAATTAGAATAACCAAAGGCTATATGCGAATTTATTTCTGCAAATCGATTCTGGAAGGTATTTCGTTAGACGCTGAACATCAACACTCCCTCTCAGCTAGGGATGAATACTTCTAGCTGTACAAAATGTATCACCTCATAGTGATGTTAATCAACATGGCTACATCCATGTAAAAGATCTTATCACCTCATCGTGATATCAACCATCATGGCTATCTCCCTAGATGGTATGTACAAGTGCTCATCACTCAACGTGATGTTGTCACCTCATCGTGACTTTCACCATGGCTCCCCCAGAGGGTGAAACACAAGTACAAGTAAATCATCACGGACTCCCTCACGTGATGTTGTCATGGAGTCAAACACATGACATCCACCATGGCTCTCCCAAAGGGTGGAATCAAGGGATTTCACCTCGAACTTCTCTTGCAGAGAAGAACTCATTACCAAGGGATTTCACCTCGAACTTCTCTTTCAGAGAAGAACTCATTAAAGAGGATCGCTGATACTGAGACTCCTTCTTAGTTAAGGCTGTATTCTCCACCATACCAAGCTTATCTCGAAAGTACACAAACTTTATCTTGGAGAGAGGCTTGGTGAGAATGTCTGTCGTCTGCTCATCAGTGCTGATATACCTCAATTGTATAGCTTTCCTCAATACCATATCTCTGATATAATGGTACTTGATCTCAACATGCTTTGTTCTATCATGAAACACAGGATTGACAGAAGGCTTCACACAACTCTGGTTATCACAATGATTGATAGTAGGCTCCATTGTTTGTCCAAACAATCTTGCAAGGAGTTTACGAAGCCACACTGCTTCACGAGCTGCCACACAAGCTGCAATGTACTCTGCCTCTGTTGTATTTAATGCCACTGAAGACTGCTTCTTGCTGCACCAGGATATCGTAGCAGATCCTAAACTGAAGCAACAACCAGAATCAGTAAAACCATGGAGCTCCAAATCCACACCTGTAGAGTATCTTAATCCATATCCAATTGTGCCACACAAGTATCTCAGGATATGTTTAGCTACAACAAGATGTATCTGTGTTGGTTCACAAATAAACTGACTAAGTGCACTTACTGCATAACAGATATTAGGTCTAGTGTTAACTAGATACATCAATGAACCAATCAGCTGCCTATACATCGTAGAATCCACCAATTCTGAACTAGTTGCAGCCTCCTTCAACTTATGTAAGTTTGTTTCCATAGGCGTAGACATAGGTTTGCAATCAATCATACCAAACATGTTCAGAATGTCAATAGTATACTTGCCTTGACTTAGAATCATCTCATCTGGCTTTTGCCAAACTTCTAAGCCAAGGAAGTAATGCATGAGACCAAGATTCTTCATTTCAAACTTAGAAGCTAACTCCTTCTTGGATTTTAGAATCAAGTGTTCTTCTCCAGTGATAATCAAATCATGAACATACAGAACCAGAATCAATGCTTCACCATTTATTACCTTGAAGTAGATGTTAGAATCTGCATCATTCTTTGAGAAACCCAAACTCAATAGGTAACAATCAATCTTTTCGTACCAAGCACGAGGAGCCTGCTTAAGACCATACAAGGCCTTCTTCAGCTTGCAAACATGAGACTCCTTCCCATGTACCTCAAAACCATCGGGTTGCTCAATCTAAACCTCTTCTTTTATGACACCATTCAAAAAGGCTGTCTTTACATCCATTTGGTGAATCTTCCATCCTCTAGATGCAACAATAGCAATAATGGTCCTGACAGAAGTATAACGAGCCATAGGAGCAAAGGTTTCTTGATAGTCAACTCCCTCTTTTTATGAGAACCCTCTAGCCACGAATCTTGCCTTGTACTTCTAAATGCTCCCATCAACCTCATGCTTGATCTTGAAGAGCCATTTAGAAGACACCATAGGTTTGCCTTCAGGTCTAGGAACAATATCCCAAACATCATTCTTAAGTATGGATTGATACTCCTCAGTCATAGCATCCTTCCAAACTTGTTGACTAGAAGCTTCTTCAACACTTGAAGGCTCTGACTCAATGATCTGACTCATCAGAGCTACATAACCGAAGAACTTATGAGGTCTCTTACTTTCTCTGAAAGTCCCTCTTGGAGCTGCAAAATTTTTTGCCTCCTGCATTATTTTTTTGGCCCAAAGAGGTCTCTTCCTTCCAATTACAATATTTGTAGGCTCGAAGGGTTCAGCTGGATCATCATCTTCCTTCGATTTTGGAACCTCCCTTTGATTCTCAAGAATATGGTCAACTTCCATATCCCGAGGAGGCTCTTCTTCATCAATCTCCATATGAGATCCCTTGGATCTTTTGAATGCAACATCCTCCTCAAATGTGACATCTCTACTGATCTCAATATTCTTCTGACCCAGAATGTAGATTTTGTAAGCTTTAGAAGTCTCACTGTAGCCTACCAAAATTCCCTTCTTGCCAGAAGGTTCCAATTTTGTCCTCTTTTCCTTAGGTATATGGACATACACTGGACACCCAAAGATCCCCAAATGACATACTTCAGGTTTCACCCCAGAGAATGCTTCTTCAGGAGTAATGTTCTCCAAGATTCTATGAGGACTTCTGTTCTGGACATAAACAACAGTCCTGGATGCTTCAGCCCAAAGAGAGATCTGTAGGTCTTGGTCATGAAGCATGGCTTTGACTGCTTCCACGATAGTTTTGTTCTTTCTCTCCGCAACACCGTTCTGTTGAGGATTATAAGGAACGCTAAGCTCCCTCTTAATCCCTGCTTCAATGCAGAAGTTACGAAAGATACCAGAAGTGTATTCTCCTCTGTTATCGGATCTCAAGACCTTGATCTTCTTCTCGGACAAATTCTCCACCTGAGATTTGAATTCTTTGAATCTTTCTAATACCTCCTCAGATTCTTTAGATCTCAAGAAATAAATCCAAGTCTTTCTAGAGTAGTCATTAATAAAAATAATGTAATACAAGAACCCACTCAAAGATGCAACAGACATTGGACCACATAAATCAGAATGAATGAGATCAAGAATACATTTAGATCTACTCTCTCTACTATGAAATGGACCTTTTGTATTCTTACCTAAGGCACAACCTTTACATGTACCTTCATGTTCCTGGTTGAATTTCGGAAGGTCGGCGACCATCTTCACCATAATAGGTAGCGCTCGAAAGTGAAGGTGAGCCAATCTTCGATGCCAAAGATCACACAAACTTGCAGAGTCATGCACTAGAGCCTGAATGGGGTGAGTGCATAGCCTGCAGAGACACCCATGTCTAACTCCAATCATCTGAGCAGTCTTGATGTTAGAGTTCTTTGCCCATATAAGCATAGATTACATACTCTTCGATTACTCTCCGAGTAGCTGAGTAATCTCCAAAAAAATTGCATGCCGAGTAATTTCTGCTTTTACTCTCGAGCAGTATGCAAATGGATTTTCTCCTGTCAAATTATCGAGTAATCGCCAGTAGCTCGCAAAAAACCCACAAACTTGGCAAGTTTGTGTGTGTATAAATATGTCTGTGTGTGTATATGCATGCAAACTTGGCATCCTGTGTATGTTTATAGATATGTATGTGTGCACAGTGCGGTCTTGAGTATACACATACATAAATATGCACACATTTGCCGAGTATTTGTCGAGTATTTCCCGAGTTTTCCCCAAGTCAAAATTTTTGGGCTTGCCGAGTACTCTCCGATTCCGAGTATGTAAACTATGCATATGAGAACTTTGCCTTCATAGAAGGTAACTTGATAACCCTTGTCTTCCAAGGTTGAGATGGAAACAAGGTTTTGCTTGATGCTTGGATCGAATAGCACATCATCCAACTGTAAGGAATCGCCAGAATCCAAGTGCAGAGATGAGGTCCCAACTCCCTTAACCGAGTAACTAGCATCATCTCCAATAATAACTTGTTCGCTAGAATCTTTCATCACCAAATCAGATAGATGCTCCCTAAATTTGGTGATGTGTTGAGAGGCACCACTATCTATCAGCCATGTGTTGGAGTCGGTAGATACATTACTTGACAAGGCTGAATAGAACATGTATTCACTTGTATCCTTCTGCATGGAGGCTTCATTGACATTAACAAAGGCGGCTTGCTGCTTAGGCCTGGGAGGACATTCCTTTCCAAAATGACCATACTTGTCACAACGAAAGCATTGGACCTTGGAGAGGTCCCTCTTCTTCTTAAATGTAGGGCCACCATCAGCTCCTCTATCTCTATTTCTTTTGAAATACCCTTTCTTCCCTTCTCTTCCTTTCTTCTTTGAGGATTGAGAGGCAAGAACATGAAGATCTTCATTAATGGAGCATTTCCCAATACCTCTTGCAGCCAACCTGGACTCTTCTTGAATACAGTCTGCCCTCAATCGATCAAACTTGGGAAGTTTTGATCTTGCATTGATTCCTTGAATATAAGACTCCTAGGATGAAGGGAGACCATTGAGAGCCAACATGGTTAGATCCTTGCTATCAATAACATGCCCAATAGACGAGAGCTGATCTTTCAATTCGGTTATTCTCATGAAGTAGGCAATGATAGTTTCCCCCTTCGCCATCTTCAAATGATGAAGTTGTTGCTTCAGTGCAAGAGCCCGACTGGTGTTGTTGATCTCATACATCTCCTCTAGGGTTTTGAACATCTCTCTCGCAGTCCTTAACTTGGAGACGATAGGAACAATATGATCTTTCACCGAATCAACCAACATCTTCTTTGCCCTAGTATCTTTCTTCTTCTATAGTGCCTTTTCTTCCTCATTCGAAAGCTCGGGGGCGAAGCTCTCCACAAACTCTGCCAATTCGCTTTCCTCCAAGGTGAGCATGATCCTGAATCTCCACGAAGTGAAGTTTGATGCTCCCTTAAGCCTATTCTCAATCTTAAGACCATTCACCATCTTGACGAGTGGATAAAGGTGAATAAAGATGAGAAAATAAAACAAGGGTATGGCTGATATAATCACAAATCTGATTGGGATCCTTTTCAAACCCGCTCTCATACCATGTTAGATTTATAATATCAGATATGTGCACATAAATTAATTCAAAATGTCACAAGAACACAGCCAATACCCTAGGAAAACCCTCCAACTCGAGGGAGAAAAACCCAGCCAATATATCTCCTTTATATTGATAATATTAAGAGCAGCAATCTGCTTACAACTTAGGCACAAAACATTGCCTTAACTTATACAATGAATAGCACTTCTCCTAGATGCAAAAAACCAAATAATGTATTTCTCCTAGAATCGATCTGCTGCTGCAATTCACACTTCTCCTTCAATTACTTCGAATGAATTTGATGCTCTTTGAATGATATTTGCCAAGTATATATACATGCCAATAAGGAGGGCCGTGTCTCTTCACAAAGGAGGTCGGCCACAAAGAGGAAATATGTCCTTTCTAGAAGGGTGCAACTTTCAAGAAGATCGACTTTATTTAATAATTAAATATTAATTATTAATATCACAAAAAGTACAAGTTGAATGAGGCGCCTCCTCAATTCAATAATCTCATAATAAATTAGAATAACCAAAGGCTATATTCGAATTTATTTCTGCAAATCAATTCTGGAAGGTATTTCTTCAGACGCTGAACATCAACAATAGTTCTATTCATACAAGCCACAACTGCATCAAGGTAGCCTAGGGCTTAAAGAAGGCAGTGATTCTTGATGGTAAATCAGACCACCAACCATCTTGTTTTGAATGTTAAACACATATAAGGGACATGTCAATTGTAGTCCATAGACTAAAGCTTTGTCAGTCATTGAACATTGAAGGCAGTCATAAATTTTAATGATATTGTTTGGCTATTTATTATGGCAACACTTCATGAAAGTTCCATGGATCTTGTTCTATGTAGCACTATTATGAAAAAGAGTACTTGTATCAAGAGTAGAAGACTAAGATGTTCTGAAGTTTTTGACTTATTTCTCACTGGTTTTCTTTGGATGTGGCTGTTTTGAAGCATTAAAACTCTTGCCTGCAGGCACATTGTATGAAAGTTAACACAAACTGAAATATTATATTATTCATTCCTTTAGTAGACAAATGGCATCTCAGTGGGACTGCATTCAAAGACAGGAAAACATTAGGAGAGCCTAATACAATTGTGAAAATGCTAGAGGGTTACTGCAAAAGTTACAATACAATCCTTATGAAAATAGGAATGAATACTATATACTATCTAAGTTTTGTAGCGCTAGAAGAAGTTGACTTGACAATGGTTCATCACTTTGGTACTCTATATTAATTACCATTTTTAATAACCTATGATAGCACAATTGGGGTAAATAGAAGCCTTGTATCTGTGTAGAAGTTCAATAGAAATGCCAAATGACTGTTTGGGGCTATAGGAACCATCAATTTCTTTAGTGTTAGTTTGCATTGAAATTTGGTGATTTTAACTTGTATGTACAAGTTAGCCTAACCTAGGCCCTCCCCCCCCCCCAACAAAAACTGATGGGTAAGATACTAGGCAAAAAAAATGTATAATAGGCTTGCAGTTGGGATTCTTCTGTCACAACAGGTATATGTATAAGTTTTTTGGATGACAAATTAAGCTTATTAACTATTATTAGAGAAATAAAATTATTGCTATTTCCAGAATCATCTGGAAAGGAAATATCTTGCTTGTTAGGTTTATCATTTACATTGACTCTTAGAATTTAGTGATTGTAATGTCCCCAATTTCGCCCTACGCTCTTCATTTGGATTTAGCCTATTTCCGGAAATCCGTAGGCTACTTAGATGTGCAAATTAGGGTTTCCTATTTTATAAGGGTTCTAAAGAAGGTTTACATGAATAAGGATTGCGGATTCTTTCTGGATTTTTAGAGAGATTGGCAGTGGTATGACCTGCAAAGGCATTGGGCATCTTCAAAATTTACTATTTTTAGTAAGTTCTATTTCTAGTAGTGCCATCTTGGGCAGTAGCATCAACAGTCAGTTCAGTTTCCATTTCGGGCAGTGCAGTTTGGAGCATAATTGGCTTTCAGCATTTTGAGGCCATTTTGGTGAAATAATATATTTCAAGGCATTAATGTTTTAATTTCAGGTTGACCCCTTGGCCTAGCTCATTAACTTTAAGTTGTCTTTAAAAGGTGGCCATGAAGGGGAACGCCTTCATGAAGGAAATATTAAACATTTAATAAAGTTTATTTATGCCTTGAAGTAGACGCCATTCTAAGAGGGATTAAATATTTGTGAATTATAAAATATTTCAAAAAGGGAACTTTTGGCGTCCCATTCTTGGAGGAGTTTTGAGAATTTGTAAAGTCACCTCTTTTTCTATAAAAGAGAAGTCTTGCTCCAACTTTTGATATCTTTAAAAAATATTGTAAAGTTATGCTGCTGGTTTGAAATCCATAATCCGGCTAAGGGAAAGCTTAGCAAGTTTACTCCATTCTTCGGGCTTGAAACTATGGTTCCCTAGATGGTGATCTGAGAGTGTACTTCATACAGAAGTACATATTGAGCATTATTGTGGAGTTTTGGTGAGATATTTCCAGTTTTCATGTTGCTGGTTATTGTTTGGCTAAAGGAGATTTTCATATACAACTTTTGGTATGATTTTTGTTTGCTTATGGGTATTGTTTCTATCCATCTATATGCTAGAGGCACCCCTTTTGGTGTAAGGACAAAATTTAATATGAAGTGGTCGCCCCTTTTGGTGCAAGGACACAATTTAATATGAAGCGGTTGATTTTATAAGTGAGGTCGACCCTCTCCTAGGGCCGTATCATTCATTTATTACTTTGGAATGTGTGCTGGGTGTCTTTGCTGAGTTTGAAGGTTGGAAAGTGGTGGTTTCTTGGTCGCCTAGCTATAGAAGAGAGACACTTTCAGTTTGGTTCAAGTCCGTGGAGTGTGGTAAGAGATTTGACATTTTTGGTGAGTTGATGTTTGTTGATTCAAACTTTCAGTTTGCTGATTTTATATCAGAATTATTTCAGTCTTTGATTTGAATTTATTCTGTCAATAATCGAGAGAAATCTAGAGTGGGAGATCTTCTATTTCTTGGTGCTTGAAAACTATTGTAATTCTCATGTAATTTGCAGTTCTTCCTCATTTTGTAAAGCTGATAATAGTAGTACTGTTTCAGTCTGTTTAATTGTTGCTTATTTGTGTTTAATTATCACATTGTAACCCCTGGATGGTTTACCGCCAGTGTGGAAAAAAGAACTTGCTAATTCTCTCATTGTACCCACTGGAAAAGTGGTGAATTCCCACTTATGAACGGATGCTTGCCGCAACAGACGAAGTGTTTTAATTGTAATTTTTTCCCCCCATTGTTTGGTGGTAGTGTGGAAATTCTTTCATAGCTGGTTATCCGCCTAAGTATTTTCAATTCTATTATTAATACTGCACCATATGTTAGCTCCTCGCCTTTTAAGGGATCTTGAGTGCACATTCTTGGTGTTGAGTTTAGACTCTCTCTTTCAGTTGTAATCTCTCTAACTATTGTTTCAATAGATCCTAGGGATCCTTTGACCATATGCTCGCCCCTCCTCCTTAAGTGGTTTTAGGGCGCATTCTTGGTTATAGTTCTTTTATGCAACGTTTTGGTTTAAGCTAACCTTAACGAGTGCTTGGTTACATTGTAATTGTTACTGAAAAATAAAAAAAATTGAAAGAGTATATTTCAGTGATGCATTGCATAGATTGCAGACTCGGTGTTGGAGAGTACTCAACAAGCCCAAAATTTTTGACTTAGCAAAGACTCGACAACTTAAAAAGTTCTTTTTTTTTTTTAATCAAAATGCATTTTTTTTGTAAAATTTAATTACAAAATGTATCAAATGAGTCTAAGAAACCATGAGGAAGTGTTTTCTCTTACATTTGATTCTTAAATACATATGGGTTACAAAATGGCATCATCATGTGAAGCTGGATAGTGGATACTAGATACAATAGCTAGCTACTAACTAATATGAATTTATGGTGACTGTCTTTGAAATCATCATCATAAATTTCATATTTAGGTAATTACAATTTTCTCTTCCCCAACCTAGTGAAAAATTGGGGGTAGAGGGTATGGTCCTTCTCGCACTCGATTGTGGCTCTGTGCTTGGTGTAGAAGACTGTGCTTGTGGCTTCACTTTGCTGGTATATGGTAGTGGTGCCTCCTCCACAATATCAATGTCATCCAATCCAATCTCCCCTACTTTTGCTATAGCCACATCCTCCATAGCTTGCTTCTCAAAATCAACAATCCCATCCTCTGTAAACACAGAGACCTCATGGTCCTGCACGATCCAATCACTATAGGGAACAATCTAATCCAAATCAATAAGTTCCTAGGGTGGGTCCTACACCTTTCTTGTGTGAAACCGTAGTTTGTATTGCACAAAACCAAGATCATTGAGGTTTTTTTGAGTCAACTTATTACACTTCTTCGTGTGAATGGCATCAAACAAACACTAGTTGCGCTCACAACTAGAAGCACTACAAGGTTGAGACAAAATTCAGAGGGCTAGCCTTTGCGAATTTGGGGTATTTCCACCCCAATCTTCCCACCAAGAACTTGCAAATAAGATATTCAAGTTTTTGTAAATAAACAATGTTCTATAATCTATTAATAGTTGTAATTAACAACTTGCAAGATATAAGCCTTCACTTTTTCTTGGTGTTTGGGTGTCTCTTCCTCGTATAGCTAAGTGCAAAGAAAACAACCTCCCCCTAGCTGCCTTATAATTTTTTAACTCTGAAATGATGAGGTCTCTCACCTCATTTGTAGATGACATCTTCTCAATACATGTGGATACCCTCCATAACCTCCCCATTAGCATCTGTGAAGCTATCAAAGAAGAACCTGGGGTTGAGATAGTACCCCACTGCATGAATGGGTTGGTGGAGTTGATTATTCCACCTCCGATCAATGATCTCCCAAATAGGGGCAAATCTATATGCACCCCCCTTGTAATAGTTTTGGATGGCCTCTTTGGCCTTGTCCATGGCCTCGTAAATATATCCCATTACATTTTTCTCACTATCCACCAAGCACAAAACCCTCACAAACAACTCAGTTATCTACAAAGTACAAAGAAAAAGCAAATTTAAATTACAACTTACAATGAAACAAAATACTTTTAAGGTATAAATAAAAGATTCAATTTGAAAATAAAATTAAGTTTGAAGTTACCTTGACAATCTCTATAGCTCTAGTTGCAAAATCACTGTCAAAACTATTTTTGCAATCCTTTGTCCATCAACCTTCTTTGAATAAGTTGAGTCTACCCACTGTTGACTCACAAACATCTGCTTCAAGGGAGTAAGTAAACTAGTAATACTTTACAACGTTAGAAAATTAGTTGCAAACCTTGTAGCACCCGATCACACAAGCTCTTTCCGCTTGGTGTGATCTCTCATCAATTGAAGAACCCATGGGTGATTATATATATTTTTTGTAATATCTCTTGCTTCTTCTACAATTGTTCTCACCCAACCAATTTTTCCTATGTCCTCCAAATTAAGGTTAAAGCAATGAGCTGCACAAGGGATCCAAAAAAGTGTTTCATGCCTCTCTTGAAGCAATCTTCTAGCTGCCACATATGTTGCTGCATTGTCAGTAACAACTTGGACAACATTTTCTATGCCCACCTCTAAAACAACCTCCTCCAACATCAAGCTCAAATTTTCTACATTCTTTATTATGTTGGAGGCATCAATTGATTTTAGAAAAACCAACTCACCATTTGAAGCCACTAAATTTTTTATGAAAGTGTAGTTCTTTCCATTTGTCCGCCCATCTGAAAGAATTGTGCATCCATATTTTTGCCATCGCTTCTTTCCATCTTCCACAATATGTTTTGCATCTACAATAGCATCTTTGAGCAACTTGCCACTTAAATCTTTTGGAGAGGGGGCATTGTACCCTTTCCCTGCAATTGTTAGTGCTGTCACCAAATACTCCCAATATGGACTCTTTGCCACATTGAAGGGAAAGTTATTATAATACCAACGATTTGCACAAGCCTTGTCTGCTTCTTTGTGCACCTCCCTATTCCACCCAATACCTTCCAATGAATGTTGTGATTCTCGTTCATTTCTAGGCACAAAAAAATGAAATTTTCTCTAAGTGGATGAAGAGGATGGGGTTCGTATACGTGGACCGCGACTAGAGCCCACAATGCCTTGCATATCCACCTCAGATTCTCTTGACAAATTAGGATCAATCGCTTCTTGTATGGCTGCTTGCATCTTCGTCCTCTCCATTTTTTTTCATCTAGCGCTACAAGAAGGGCTATAATCTCTCATTTCACCTCTTCAAGGGCTGCCGAACATTCCTTGGCATCACGGCAAGGAATACTAGCAAGATGGTATTTAAGGCGATTGATGCATCCACTAAGCCTCTTTGTGCACCAGGTACAAATAATGCTCCCGTGTATTGGCCCCATTATGCCATATTTCCAAGCGGGATCATGGTTACCAAAGGGTCTCCTTCCAACGGGCTGACTTGCACTTGCTAGGTCCGAATCAGATGCAGAGTCGGATGCCATTGTGATTAAATATTAACCTACAATATTAGAAGTTGAATAATAAATATATTAGAATTTGTAACTCTCAACAAGGAGAAAAGTTGTAAATTATTTACCCTTGCAAGATAAATGGCTTGTATAAAGAAGTAAAAGTACTTTTAGACTTTCAGTCATAGTTTACAGAATCAACGAGTAATCTGTGTGGATATACACAAGTTGTATGTATGTGTGGATATATATGTGTGTATAACTTGTAAGTATGATGTGTGTGTATAGGTATACGGTATGTATGTATGTAGAATGTAGGTATGTATGTGTGTGTATATATATGTATGTTACTATGTATACAGTATAGGTGTGTATACACACACACACATACATACACACACATATTGTACATGCTGTGTATGTAGGTATGTATGTGTGTGTGTATATATAATATATGTATGTATAGGTATGTACACACACACACATACATACACACACTGTCAACATACCTTACATGCACACACATAACATACCTATACACACACATACATAACATACCTATACACACACTGCACACATACATATCTATACACACACAAGATGCCAAGTTTGCATACATATGTATACACACACACACTGTTACACAAAATGCCAAGTTTGCATGCATATCTATACTGTATATAGTTACACACCCACACCATACACACATAGGATGTCAAGTTTGCATGCCATCACATGACAATTGATCCAAGCTACAACATATGTGACATGAGGATCAACTATTTCACAGTATCTTTATGGCTTGTATTTTTTGAGATGACAATTAATGCATATGTCGCTGGCTGCTACAAGTCCAACCTTGGGTATATCCGTTGGTGAGAGCCTCTCACCAACAGATATACTTGAGGTTGGAGTTGCAATATACAGCTCCCTGTACCTACTTTAAAGTTTAATATACACAGTCACACTGTTTCTTGTTTCAATATGTTTGGTTTTTTAAATTTAATTTGATGAATGGCTTGTATAAAGAAGTAAAAGTACTTTCAGTTGAACTTTATATGCACAGTAACACAAGTATGAAGTTTGTATATACAGAACTTGTAAGTTGTATGTATGTGTGTGGTTATATATGTATTATGTATAATGTATGTGTATCATTTATCGGCGTATCATGTATGCATATCAGTATATATGTAAAAGTTAAAGATTTTAAATAAACAATTTAAGTTTGTATATACACAAGTGTGAAGTTTGTATATACACAACTTGCATGTATGTGTGTTAGAAATTAGGATACTTATGATACTAATCATCACAAAGGGTCAACTGTCAAGCTATAGGATACTTATAGTGTTAGAAATTAGGATCTTAGGTTACTAATCATCACATATAAAATAAACGATAAATGAAATGAGAATTACAAGATGCACAAATTCAACGCATTGCACAATATATGCATGAGAAAAACCCTTTCAGGTTAAAAAACCTATAAAGCATTATTCTATTATAAAACATTTTTAGAACCGTTCAATAAATATATAGACAAAACTTGGGGATATCACTTCTCATTTCATATGGCCAATAATATCCTCTTATGCATAGTGATATAATTCACTATAAATGTCCAAAACTGCATTACTTCTCGATAAGAGAGAAGTGCCTAAAATATAGGAGAAGAGGTGGAAAAATAATTTATTTAAGGGGTATTAGTCACACCTATTCAAAACTAGCATTTATAAATATCACTAATTTAATAGTTTACTGAATTAGTAATTATTAAATGGTATATGCTTATAAATTATATAATAAGCATAAAGTTTAATAACCTTATATTAGAACAATATATAAATCCTACAAGGGTATGACCCTTAATAATATTATGTTCTAACATATAATAAGTTGCAAGTTACCTATAACAAGGTGGAAGGATACTTGCAGGAAGTTATTTGACACTCCTAGCAAGGCTAAGTCACTTGTAACAGCTTGCTCAAGCTTTGTGGGGCTACATGTCACCTATAGAAGATGCCATAATTGTCAAAGAGTGCTACAAATTCATTCACAATAACATTAGGAGTGATAGGCTTGACTCTAGAGTCGTGTTGCTTTTGGATACCAAAAGAAACATATGTAGCAGCTTGATAGTATTGTTGTCGGAATGCTGTAGGGGTGGCACAAGGCTTTATTGAAGCATGTAGATTGTACTATGGATATGTAATGTTCCTTACCTGTCCTGTCCTAAGATTTGCTTATTGATTAGGTTTAGGGTTTCTTCTTTCCAAAAGTATGTTCTCCTAGATTCAATAATCCTAAATCTGAGTCCTGTATTCCACATATCAACAACACATCTGTTAGCATTAATATCTAGCAACCCACATAGGACATAATTACCAATGCAGATTGCAAAACATAAGAGAAGTCACTCAGCCCATCAGGAGAGGGGAACCCTTAAGGGCCTGCGGTCTACCACCTTCCAATGCCCAACCCGTATCTTGGGCCTGTGGGGCAGACTGCCCAACCCTTGTCATGGGCCTGTGGGGCAGAACTGCCCAACCCATGGGGCCTGTGGGGCAAACTGCCCAACCCTTGTCATGGGCCTGTGGGGCAGAACTGCCCAACCCATGGGGCCTGTGGAGCAGACTGCCCAACCCTTGCTTTGGGCCTGTGGGGCGGAGCCTGGGTGAGGTTTTTAGACGAACCACTTTAAGTTATGATTCAGCGCTCCTGGCGGGATTACAAACACAATTCAGACAATTGATATGCAATCATTAGTACTTCACTTGTATTTACACATTTCATTTAACATGATCAAACAATTCCTTGAATCCTAATATGAAGGTGTATCAGAATACAAAACTAAACTAAGCAATATTCATGTTTACATGTTCATTATGTTCGTTTGCAATTCATCATAGCCTATAAGTTCAATATTAGCAAAAATCAAATACAAATGCATATTAATCATCATTAAAGCCATATCTATAGAAGATAAACCCTTTGGCCTCTGATCAGTCAAGGACTACATAGTCTGCCTAAATGAGTATTTCCAGATTCGATAAAGAGGGAATGGTTCCAACACATCTGAGGGGACTGTGTGCATTCCAAAATAATACATAGATCGGTTGAGCATACAAGGTTCATGCAACATTGTTATGTCAGATTGAGGACAACTAAATATTAAAACTAAGTGAGTAATCTCACCTGGTTCGCTGGATCTGCTATGTATATTCTCTGGGAATGATTGATTGGTTGATGTATCTAATGGTGAAGTAGTTTCCAAACTGTTCAATCCTCCCTTCCCACAACCTTCTTTGTTGTTGTTTGTTTTTATATCCTATGATTACTTGAATAGAGGTGCTGGTTCAAGCAGGTGATCACTCTTCTCAACAGGTATGACCTTTCATTAGTGGTGTGGCTTTTATCTCGTAGACCAAGTTTGTTGAAGAGCAACTCTACGATTAACTGTGCCAATCTGCTATATATATATAAGGATGATTAAGCAACAACAATATTCTGATGCGTATTCTGTAAGAATACGTGAACAATTGGTGTGATAATCTGCTGCTAGAATTATACCACCATCCTTGCTTGGTATTTCTTATTCTTGCGCCTTGGAGAGAGAGCACTATTTCTGAGTGTTTCTAGCTACTATGCATCACGTGACAACTGATCCTGGGCTCTTTAGGGGTACGCTAAATTTTCTGCTAAAGAAGCGTACATTTGTAACATCCTTCATGATCTCTTGTCTTGAAATTCCCTGCCTTTATATGCCCGATAGCTACTCAAAGTCAAAGATCATGCTTCTAGGTGAGATCGCACCCTTTTACTTCATCGCGTCTATTTGCTTAAATTATCGCTTTTGTATTTGTGTATTACAAATAATTTACTTTAATAGGCCCGTTTGTATTTTCTATCCTGGGCGATTTCTTTAATGGACATTAATCCCTTGTCATTGAACCTAGTTTTCCCTATCACTTTATACTTTGAAAGGCGTCGATATTTCCTTCACCAAACTCTACAAGAGCTGCAAAGCCGAAATGTCTTCTGGAAGAGGTGATGGATGTTGATGTTATTGAGCAGCTTCGGTCTGGACTTCCCAAGAAGAAAAGAATAAATTAAAATGTATAGCCTCTAGGCTATTTAATTTATATCATACAATATACTTGCTAAGGGCCGACCCTTATAGCTCACCTATCCTTGTCTCAACTTGAGCCGACTTCAAGTTATATTATTTGTTTATCATTTATTATGTTTTTCCAAGAAAGGCCAACCTAAATGAAGAGGCGCCTATGTTGTATAAATGAAAGGTCATTATCATTGTAAAGGTAATTCAATTCAAGCAAGTTCGCATATGTTTATCAAGAGCAGAATTCGCACTTCAAGAGCAACAGTCCGATTTCAAGAAGAAGATAGTCATTTGTATCTTGCATACTTAGAAGGAGGGCGAATATATTATCAAGCATTGGCCATTGTTGGGCCTGAGTTGTAAGCAGATTTCTGCTATCGTGTTATCATATATAAGAGAATCATTTGCTGGGTTTTTCTCCCTCAAGAGGAGGGTTTTCCCAGGGTATCTTGTTGTGTTCATTGTCTTATGTGTTGCAATTTTATTGAGTACTTTATTGTCTAATCTGATCTAAGAAACTCTAACATGGTATCGGAGCAGGTGTGAAAAAGATCGTGATCAAATTCAGATCTGTTAGTTTGCAACTCTCATTACCTTTTTTTTCAGTCTACCTTCTAATTTTCTCAAGATGGTGAACAGTTTGAAAATCGAGGATAGACTCGAAGGGATCTCGAACTTCACATCATGGAGGTTCAGGATCATGCTAACATTGGAGGAGAATGATTTGGCTGAGTTTGTGAAAACAAAAGTTCCCGAACCTGAGGAGGAAGAAGAGAAGCTGCAATGGAGGAAGAAAGACACTAGGGCAAAGAAAGCATTGGTTGATTCCGTCAAGGATCATATTGTACCGATTGTCTTCAAGTTGGATACAACAAGAGAGATGTTTGCAACCTTGGAAGAGATGTATGAAATCAACAACACTAGTCGAGCCCTTGCACTGAAGCAACAACTTCATCATGTGAAAATGTCAAAACGAGAATCTGTTATTTCATACTTCATGAGGATTTCAGAGATAAAAGATCAGCTCTCTACTATTGGCCACATGATTGATGATAAAGACCTGACTATGCTTGCTCTCAATGGTCTTCCGCTTTCATGGGAGGCGTTCATTCAAGGAATCAGTGCAAGATCTGAACTTCCCAAGTTTGATCGATTGAGGATTGACTGCATTCAAGAGGAGTCAAGACTAATAGCAAGGGGAATTGGTCAAAGTTCAAAGAATGAAGATTTACAAGTTCTTGCCTCTCATTCATCAAACAAAGGAAAAGGCTTTAAGAAAGGATTCTTCAAGAGGAATCGAGGAGATGGAAATGATGATGCTCCTGCCTTCAAAAGGAAACGAGACATGTCCAAGATTCAATGTTTTCGTTGTGATAAGTATGGTCACTTTGCGAGGGTTTGTCCTCAACAACCTAAGCATCAAGTTGCCACTGCAGATGTTGAAGGAGTCGCTCCACAAAAGGACTCCAGTGATTATTTGTTTTATTCAGCCTTGTCTAGCAATGTTTCTACTGACTCTAACACTTGGCTGATTGATAGTGGTGCTTCTAGGCACATCACCGGTTTCAGGGGTCACCTTTCAAACTTAGTGGAAAGCAACTCCAGTGATCAAGTTGTTATTGGAGATGATGCTAGATATTCTGTAAAAGGGATTGGAAATTCCACTCTTCACTTGGTTTCTGGGATTTCTTTGGAGTTGAATGATGTATTGTTCATGCCAGGGATAAAGAGGAACCTTGTTTCAATTTCAGCGTTAGAAGATAAGGGTTATCAAGTTGCCTTCTCTAAAGACAAAGTTCTTATATGGGCAAAGAACTCCAACTTCAAAACTGCTCAAGTGATTGGAGTTAGACATGAATGTCTTTACAGGTTGTGCACTCGTCCTCTTCAAGCGCTTGTGCATAAAAGTACCAGCATGTGTGATCTTTGGCATCGAAGATTGGCTCACATTCACTTTCGTGCTCTACCTATCATGGAGAAGATGGTCACGGTCTTCCGAAATTCGATCAAGAACATGAAGGTACATGCAAGGGATGTGCCCTAGGCAAGAACACAAAAGGTACGTTTCATTCTAGTGAAAGTAGATCTAAATGTATTCTTGATCTCATTCATTCTGATTTGTGTGGTCCAATGTCTATTGCATCATCTAGTGGTTTCTTGTATTATATTATTTTCATTGATGATTACTCTAGAAAGACTTGGATTTATTTCTTGAGATCTAAAGAATCAGAAGAAGTATTAGAAAGATTCAGAGAATTCAAAGCACAGATTGAAAATCTGTCTGGGAAGAGGATCAAGGTATTGAGATCTGATAATGGTGGAGAATACACTTCTGGCACATTTCGAGACTTTTGTATTGAAGCAGGGATTAAGAGGGAGTTTAGTGTTCCCTATAATCCACAACAAAATGGTATTGCTGAAAGAAAGAATAGGTCTATTGTGGAAGCAGTGAAAGCTATGATCCATGATCAAGACTTACAAATCTCTCTTTGGGCTGAAGCATCAAGAACAGCCATCTATGTTCAAAACAGGAGTCCCCACAGGATCTTAGAGAATAAAACTCCTGAAGAAGCATTCTCAGGCGTGAAGCCTGAAGTTAGTCATTTGAGGATCTTTGGCTGTCCAGTCTATGTTCATATTCCAAAGGAAAAGAGAACAAAGCTAGAACCTTCTGGGAAGAAAGGAATTCTTGTAGGCTACAGTGAGACATCAAAAGCTTACAGGATATACATTCCAGGACAGAAGTCTATTGAGATTAGTAGAGATGTCACATTTGAGGAAGATGTTGCTTATAGAAGATCCAAAGGCACTCCTATGGAGATTGATGAAGAAGAACCTCCTCAAGATATGGAAGTTGACCATATTCCAGAGAATCTAAACGAGGATACAGAATCTAAAGAAGATATTGATCCAATTGAGCCTTTGGATCCTACTGATGGGCCCCTAGACATTGTGATTGGAAAGAAAAGACCTCTTTGGGCTCGTAGGACAATGCAGGAAGCAGAAAGTTTTGCAGCTCCAAGAGGATCTTTCAGAGAAAGCAAGAGACCTCACAAGTTCTCTAGTTATGTCGCCTTGATGAGTCAGATTATTGAGTCAGAGCCTTCAAATGTTGAAGAAACTTCTAGTCAACAAGTATGGAAGGATGCCATGACTGAGGAGTATCAGTCCATACTTAAGAACGATGTTTGGGATATAGTTCCTAGACCCAAAGACAAATCTGTGGTGTCTTCTAAGTGGCTCTTCAAGATCAAGCATGCAGCTGATGGGAGCATTGAGAAACACAAGGCTAGATTTGTGGCTAGAGGGTTCTCACAAAAAGAGGGAGTTGACTATGAAGAAACTTTTGCTCCTGTGGCTCGTTACACGTCTGTTAGAACCATCATTGCTATTGCTGCATCTAGAGGATGGAAGATTCACCAAATGGATGTAAAGACAGCTTTTCTGAATGGCATAATAGAAGAAGAGGTTTACATTGAGCAACCAGAAGGATTTGAGGTGCATGGGAAAGAGTCTCATGTCTGCAAGCTGAAGAAGGCCTTGTATGGTCTTAAACAAGCTCCTCGTGCTTGGTATGAAAGAATTGATTAGTATCTTTCAAGTCTGGGTTTCTCAAAGAATGATGCAAATTCTAACCTCTACTTCAAAGTAGTAAATGGTGAAGCATTGATTTTGGTTTTATATGTTGATGACTTGATCATTACTGGTGAAGAACATCTAATTCTAAAATGCAAGAAGGAATTAGCTTCAGAGTTTGAGATGAAGAATCTAGGTCTTATGCATTACTTTCTTGGCTTAGAAGTTTGGCAAAAGTCAGACGAGATGATTCTAAGTCAAGGCAAGTATACTGTTGACATTCTCAGAAGGTTTGGTATGATTGACTGCAAACCTATGTCTACACCCATGGAGACTAATCTAGATAAGTTGAAAGAAGCTACAACTAGTTCAGAACCAGTGGATTCTACGATGTATAGACAGTTGATTGGTTCATTGATGTATTTAGTTAACACTAGACCTGATATCTGCTATGCAGTGAGTGCACTTAGTCAGTTTATGTGTGAACCAAAGCAAATACATCTTGTAGCAGCTAAACATATCCTGAGATATTTATGTGGCACAATTGGATATGGGTTGAGATATTCTTCAAACGTGGATTTGGAGCTGCATGGTTTTACTGATTCTGATTGGGCAGGATGTGTTTCAGATCGGAAGAGTACCTCTGGTTGTTGCTTCAGTTTGGGGACTGCTATGATCTCCTGGTGTAGCAGGAAACAGTCTTCAGTGGCCTTGAGTACAACTGAAGCAGAGTATATAGCAGCTTGTGTGGCAGCTCGTGAGGCAGTGTGGCTTCGTAAGCTCCTTGCAGGATTGTTTGGACAATCAATGGAGCCTACTATTATACACTGTGATAATCAAAGCTGTGTGAAGCTTTCTGTCAATCCTGTGTTTCATGACAGAACAAAACATGTTGAGATCAAGTACCACTATATTAGAGATATGGTGCAAAGGAAAGCTATACAGTTGAGGTATATCAGCACTGAAGAGCAAACGGCAGACATTCTCACCAAGCCTCTCGCCAGGATTAAGTTTGTGTACTTCCGAGAGAAACTTGGTATGGTGGAGAATGCAGCCTTGACTGAGAAAGAGTCTCAGTAATCAGTGATCCTTGATTGATAATGCAATTCTCTGCTGAGAGAGAGTTGAGGTGCAAGCCCTTGATAATGCAATTCTCTGCTGAGAGAGAGTTGAGGTGCAAGCCCTTGATAATGCAATTCTCTGTTGAGAGAGAGTTGAGGTGTAAGCCCTTGATAATGCAATTCTCTATTGAGAGAGATTTGAGGTGAAAGCCCTTGTTTCCACCCTCTGGGAGAAGCTATGGTGGATGTCATGTGTGTGACTCCATGACAACATCACGTGAGGGAATCCGTGATGATTTTATTTATACCATCTATGGAAGTAGCCATAATGGTTAATATCACGTTGAGGTGATATTCTATTTTGTTTTCATTCTAATATGATGTGTCTTGTGCAGATGGAAGTTCATCCCTAGCTGAGAGGGAGTGTTGATGTTATTGAGCAGCTTCGGTCTGCACTTCCCAAGAAGAAAAGAATAAATTAAAATGTATAGCCTCTAGGCTATTTAATTTATATCATACAATATACTTGCTAAGGGCCGACCCTTTTAGCTCACCTATCCTTGTCTCAACTTGAGCCGACTTCAAGTTATATTATTTGTTTATCATTTATTATGTTTTTCCAAGAAAGGCCGACCTAAATGAAGAGGCGCCTATGTTGTATAAATGAAAGGTCATTATCATTGTAAAGGTAATTCAATTCAAGCAAGTTCGCATATGTTTATCAAGAGCAGAATTCGCACTTCAAGAGCAGCAGTCCGATTTCAAGAAGAAGACAGTCATTTGTATCTTGCATACTTAGAAGGAGGGCGAATATATTATCAAGCATTGGCCATTGTTGGGCCTGAGTTGTAAGCAGATTTCTGCTATCGTGTTATCATGTATAAGAGAATCATTTGCTGGGTTTTTCTCCCTCAAGAGGAGGGTTTTCCCAGGGTATCTTGTTGTGTTCATTGTCTTATGTGTTGCAACTCTATTGAGTGCTTTATTGTCTAATCTGATCTAAGAAACTCTAACAATGGAAAGGTCTTTGTCCGCTCGGCTTCTCATACTGTTGCTCAGAGCCTGCCGCAACCTTGCCTTGGCGTGCCTTCGGCCTCATGTTTCTCAGGCGACGCATCCATATCACTTATAGTTTCTACCGATATGTTTTACATTCATTGTTTCTTATTCAAGTATAATATATTTATTATTTATTTTATATATCATTTAGCATTCATGATTATAATGATTTTTTTTAATATTAATTATACCAAGGATTAATGTTAGAATAAGAAAGATACGTTTAAGTATTCAATAATTATAGTATTATTATATATTTGTGTTTTATATTAATTTTATATATTAATATTTATTATGTCATGATTATTATAATATTGTTTTTAATATTTATAAATTTATTTTTAATATTTATGATTATAATATTGTCTTGGACAATTATAATCATAATGATATCCAATGGTTAACGATTCTAAATATGTTGCTAATATGTTAACGATTCTAATGTTATTTTAATATTGATAAAGTTCTTTATAATAGTTATGATTATAATGGTATCAAAATCATTAGTAATTTTAAGTATGTCTTTGTTACCTGAGTGTCCAATTTCAGGGACATGACAGGATATGGCAGGAAGGCTCAGGCATGTTGATCAAGCAAATTGACAACAATTGCAAGAGGAGAGAGTGGTATATGTGAGTGTTGTTGGTGACAAGGTATTGGGAGCAATAGAAGTCAAAGAATGCAGAACAACATTCAGTTCAGTGGCAATTGTGTGATACTTGGGACTTCTCCTGATTGTTGGCAACAAGTTTGTGGTGACAATTTTTTGATATTGGTGGGACATCCCTTGATGGCGGCTGTCCATAACTGTGCAACCATTTGCATCTTGCCAAGATGCAGAAGAAGATGCAGTGGTTATCATTAGTGACACAAACTTGTTGGCAGCCATTTGACATTTTTCTTTTGTGGTCACTTTTCCTTGGGCATTTGAGTTTGGAGCATCCATTACTCTCTTTTCAAAAGTCAAATTTTTTAGTTGGTGAGTGTGTGTTAAACCTTCATTTAGGACTCGAGTTCGTCTTGCCTAAGTGGTTGTGATAGTTGGGCCAAGTGACTATTTGGTGAGTGTAGGGATCATTGGCAATGACTGTTCATGTGTAGGGAAATGGAATTTGGACAAGCAAAAGTGGTCTAAGATAGAAGATAAATTGCTTGGGAAGAGACTTCAAGATAAAAATAGTGTGGCAAACCATCTTGGGGGTTTTTGTTCCCTTGATACTTGGAGAGTTGGTGAGTAGGTTGGCCGTGTGAGGGCCAACCATGTAGGCTGATAGTGCTAAGAGGACTAGCTGGATTGTGGGGACCAGAGACAAGCATGTTGGCTGGTAGAGTTTGCTAGAGCCAGGTGGCTGCTAGCTGTGTAAGTTAGCCATGGATGTTCAGCTGACTAGAGAGTTGAGATTAGTTGGTAGAGGCAAAGGATGTTGATAGCACAGGAGAGCATGTTGTTGCAGGTGCAAGGCAAATGTTACAGGCATCCTATGTCAACAGAGGTTGCATGTTGAGCCATTGGGGCTGGTGCAACGCGTTCTAGATTGTTGTAACTGGCAAATAGAAGCTGTGCATGGAGGGGAGTCCTTTTTCTGAAATTGTGAGGAGTTATATGTTATGTTCATTTTAGGATATTCTACTGATGTATTGGAAGACCCATGAGGGCATTGTAAAACATTTCAACTGTGGATTAGTGGCATTAGGAGCATAGTTCACTCTTTCTGGAGTTTTCTGCCCATTTGTGGGTTTCTCTAGAGTTTACTTGTGTTGCATGTATTTAGTGTCTGTGATACAAGTGGTTTCCACATATGAGATGCTTTTGTCTAATTCCTTTATCATATATGTCATAGGCAGCTATTAGAGATGGTTAAGTGCAAGCAAAGGTAGTTGAGGAGCATCTCATTTTAGCATCCATATGTGATATATTGGAGTGCAGGATAGCTGCCTCAGGTTTATAGGTCAATAGGGGCTGTTGACCTCCCATATTCCCCAACTGGGGCAATGCTTCGGACTCCACTAATTGTGGTTGGGTGTACAATCTCTTAGAAGGGTAAAACATTGAAAGCCTACCACACAGATCTAGCATGGTTTCCTAGGGGACGACTAAGTGCTTTCCCATTTTACTGTCATTCAAAGGAATATATCATTGGGGTCTTAGAGTACCACCTTTTATTCTTGTTATTGGAAAAAAAAACAAAAGAAAAGTGACGTGGAAAAAGAAATGCAATAAAAGAGTAAGGAAAAAGATAATGGATTTTGTGCAATATATTGTTTTATTACACTTATAAGTTTTTTAGGGATCCTTTGGCAGTCTTGAAAGTAAATATTTAAGGGTGGACCTCTTCATGTAGACCATGGTAGCAAAATTCATGAGAAGTTGCAGCTTGTCATGTTTCCGTTGCTGATTCCAACTCCCATGCTAGTTTTTAGTCAAACCTGGGCATTCCTGAAAAACTTGCGACTTTAGAAAATGGTTCTAAATTTTTCTAATATATTCCTGTCTTCTTTTTATTTCCTCAATTTTACACTTAGTTTTCTTTGTTTTTGCAAAGTTATAATGTTTTAAATCTGTGTAATTGAATTCCATTGACACATTTGTCATGTCATGTCAATGCTGTGTCAATGGAATGTTACCATGATTTAGAATGGTTGTCAGAAACGACACAGGTTGCATGCTATGCTATTTTTTATTTTTTTTTCTCTCTTCTGGATTTTTTCTCATTCAAAGTGATCCTTGAAGTTTTTGAGGGTAAACAAAAATTGATTGTATATTTGAAATTGATTTAAATAGAAAATGTAAGCATTGCAGTAGAATATTTTTTTTAAGACAAAACATTGTGATTCATAAGGGATATGATTGAATTGAACCCAAATGCTAACAGTACATGCCATTGGAATTTTTTGTTCAGAAGTTGTATGATACACCTGGAGTGCACCTACATCATCGACAAGCAGCTGTTGTACACATTGATGATTTGCCTTTGCTTGCACCTCAAAATCGACTTAAAGGGATTGTCATTTCTATCGATTCACTTAACAAAGAGAATCAACACTTGTTTTCTACATCAAAAGCAACATCCGGTACAACAGTCAACTCTCTGCAGTATTCTGATGAAAACTTGTTTGATACTGAAAGTAATCTGAAAGCAGCAAATAAATTCCATTCAGGTTTATCTGGGGTCAATGGTCTTAATGGACTATCTGTATTTTGGGGAGGTCTTGTTAGAATAGATGTACTCAAGGTAAGTTTTAGTATTCAGTATTTACCATTGATTATGCTTTTGACATGCTAATTAAGTCCTGTTTCATTCATACATATTTGAGTATGCTGAAGTTGCAGCAATAAGGCAACTCTTTATTCCATTAACAGAGATATATGTATACATGTTTTGCAGATGCCTCTTCACACACACCTAACAATGTATGGTCCAAAAGGAGTGCAAATTAAAGTAGTTCCTACTTCTGAAGCTGACAAGTTCTATCATGTAAGTTAAGCTCTCTCTGTGAACATATTATGAAGAATGCTTTTATGTTTTCTTGGAAAGAGGGTTAGTGCTCTAATATTTTTATCTATATGAACTTATATGCTGCACATAATGCAAATTTTCTCTAGACTGGGAATTAGCTAAACAGTGAGAATAGGGTGGGCTTCTTAGAAAATTATCTACCATGATTGTTAAAATGTATAGGAGCTGATATCAAATAGTGCCTTGTTTAGGCACATGATTTTCTCTGTTATCAAGCATTTTACTAATTGGATTCATATATCCTATGATTCCATTGCCAACATGATTGCATATGATTTATATCTTTCGGCAGGAGTTAAGACACTTCAATATGATTTAAATAAAAGTAGAGATTGTTTAGTATTTATGAGACCTTGTTGGCAATTCTTGCCAATGGTCAAATGTTGTGCACCCAGGCACAACATACTATATCTTATGGCATATTTTGTCCTTGTGGTCATGGCCTATGTATTTTTTAGTGGAGACAATAATATCTTATGCTATTGATAGATTAGTAAAGTATTATATCGTAATTTAATCAGGGATTTTTCCCTAGGTGAGTATAGATTAAGGGAAATCTGCAGTGTCCCTTTCTAATGACTCGTAAACTCTGTATTTTTTGTGTTTCCTTTTGTGCAATATTTGAACAAACTGGATAATTAAACCAAGTATTGAACAGTAATAATATATGCCAATATTAATTATTCAAATCCTTTTAGCACTTCCAAACAATAATAATATGGTAGTTTTCTGAAAACTAACATACTGTTGATACAAAGTACAGCCAAAAACCTTTACACATTGCACAACGAAGACCAAATATTATGCAATATTCAGATCACACAGATAGAACACAAAATGATAAAAACCAGAAATTGCCACAGCATTTGGTTGATAGAAAGAGGTGGTAAATACAAATAATGCCCAGTTTGACAATAGAATGCGACTGGTTCCAAGGCAGGACATGATTGCTAAAATGAGGCACAATAGGCACCCAAATGGTACAGCATCCTCCAATTAATTGTTCCGATTGGAGCTCACGTTGGATTTACTTTGGCAATATTGTAGTAGTAGTACAAAATAATAGTGTAGTGGCATTGTAGCAAACTAAAACTAGAAATAAATTGCAAACTTTCAGCACAAATCTGATTCCTGAATGAAACCACCTCAGAAGGAGAAGAGGGTTTTCGTCCTCAAAATTCCCACACACCAAGGGTTTTTGTCCTTGGATGAGAAGATGAACACAAGTGCTCAAGCTTTGGAAGAGGATTTGATTACCAACAATTGATGATCCCCTTGATCAACTCATCCTTCTTTTATAAATTCCTTTTGGTCCCTCTTAAATTTGAATTTTCTTTTCCCTCTTAAAATTCCCTCTAAAACTGTTTAAAAACACTTTTTAAATTAAATATTACACGAGGCTTTATTGGGCCCTACTTAAAATATTATTATTCATGTCATAACCCCATCCCAATCGCACAAGGGGATGGCTCGATCATAGAAGGATAATCACCACTACAAAGGGAAAGAGGGGTTGGCGATCTTGATTAAGGAAGCAATCTTAATCATCTCTAAAAACAAATATAAACTCCTGGCAGCAGCTGAAATATTCTCTCTCAATTTTTTTGAGTTTTGAACCAAACATTTACAATAGAATCAATCACCCGTTAAGGTTAGCATAACCAAAATGTACATGAAAAAACTCTAACCAAGAATGCACCCTAAAACCACTTAAGGAGGAGGGGCGAGCATATGGTCAGAGGATCCCTAGGATCTACTGAATCAACAAGTACGAGATTATACTGAAAGAGAAATATTAAACTCGACACCAAAGATGTGCACTCAAGATCCTTTTGCAGGCGAGGTGCTAACATATGGTGGAGTACTACTACTGAATTGAAATAACAACAAGGTGGATAACCAGCCAATGAACTTTCCACGCTACCACCAAACAGTGGGGGGAAAAGATTACAACATTAAAGAATTCTTTTGCTGTGGCAGGTATCCACTGAAACGTGGGAATTCTCCACTTGAAGTGGGTATGAAAGAGGTTACAAACAGATTGTCCTCACTGGCGGTAAACCATCCAGGGGTGCTTAGTGTGAAATTAATTAAATAGAGCAGCAATAATAAAACTGAAACAGTACTACTGTTAGCAGCTTGTACAAAAGAGAAGGCTGCAATTTACAATGCCAATTTCACCAATATTCAAGCACCTTGTTATACATTATCTCTCTGTCAGAATATAATGAGAAAAGAAGAAGAAAGATGGAAAACAACAATTGATTTTAATTCTGATCAGTGAACTGTAATTTTGGAAATGTATATCAGCAACTACAAAAATTCATAAATTGCTCACAACTCAATCAAAATACCTCCGAAATGCGTGAAGTCAAAGGCATAGATCAATTGGGAGATAGGCGCCCCTGTTAAGACACAAAAACAGCTCCAAAAGACCTGCAATATTTAATGGCACATTTCCCAATGCAAGTTGAAAGGTACGGCCCTTGAGAGGGGCGATTTTTCAATATAAAAATCCACACTCCAAAATAAAATCTGAAATTGATTGGAGATGGTCGACTAGACCTTAGGAATCTTATTAGCAAATGCCCAGAACAATATAAAATTCGTACATTCAACCATGAGCAAAAACAACATTCAGCTGTATGCAAACAACAACTGTAAAACTGGAAATTACATCAAAATTTCACCTTGAAACACAATCTGTTAGTCTGGATGAGAAGCAACAATAATTCAACTAGGTGTTGTCTTGCAAACACGAAATTGAAGGAAGAATTAGGAGGTCAGCATTCCTCGAAGTATAAAATGATAAATCATTTTGAGAGCATAACTTTAGCAAAATAATGGATGTCCAAATGCTGGAGCCAAGCCTCAATTTTAAAGGAAGAGAGGAGACTATTCAAATCCTCCAAGAAGGTACGCCAAAAGCCAAGCCTTTTCAAATTTCCAAAAAAAGAAATATAATTCCTTCTCAAAAATACGCCCCACTTGAGACAAAGAAGAAATTAAATAAAAACCTTTTAACTTCTTCATGTGGCGCCACCCTTAAAGCCCCTTTTTTAAAAACAACTTGAAGTTAGTTTCTTAGGCCAAGGGGTAACTGCGAATTATAACCAATTGCTCAATTAATGAAGAAATTCATTAAAATAATATTTTTTAATGGCCAAGGCTTAATACTGAAAACTGCTTCCAATGACGTGATGAACTAAAAGCTGACAACTGCTAACTGCCAAAAATAGTATTTACTATAAATAGTAAATGATGAGGAATGAACACAAATCTTCCAAAATTGGAACCCTTTGAAACACCTCAACGAGCCTACAGGATTCCGGAATAGGCTAATGATCCACTGACAAGATTACTGCCAAAAGGGGAACATTACAACAGCGATATACTTAGATTAATAATAGACGTTGTGTAATGTCCCCTATCCTGATTTGCCCTAGATTTCGCCTATGGATCACAAATTGCAACAAATCAGGGTTAGGGTTTCACCTTATTAAACAAATATCTCTTTAATGATGTAATCTTGGATTGGAATCCTGCATTCACCATATGAACAATATATGCAGGTATGTATATATGCTTGTTAGGGTTAGACAATTGCATCACATCCATAGATTATCAACAATGCAAACATATTAGGAATTTGGGAGAAGGGACATGATGGGTCTGTCCGAAGCCATATGCCAAGCCTAAGAGGGTGTATACAACCCTACCCCTTGGCAACTTGTACTTACTTTCCCCATCAATGTCTCAGACCCTAAAGACACTTGCCACCTTGTGGAGTTGGGCAGGGGCCATAAGTGGGTAACTTGGCTCTCTGTGTAGTGCCCTCTGGTTGGCTACCTACTAGCCTTGTTTACCCCTTTTGCTTACACCCCAGGCCCTTCCTACAAGGTGGGTTTCAGACAGTCAACATAATTCTGATTCAATCGCAAGAAATCATTCATTAAATACTTTTATTATCTTAAAGCCATATGCATACATAGGTAAACAATGATTTGTAGAAAATACACTTGATTATAATGGTATATTGGATAATAGCAGCCTGTTGTGATACACAGATCTGATTCTCTTTGTCTTTCTGATTTGTATGTTTATTCTTCTTGATCGATCTGTTCCAATATTTTGAAGATATTGCTTAAAGAGAATCAAATAAATAAATACTGATAAGGATTAATAATTGCTGAAAGCATCATTATTGCATAATTGTATATAATTCATATGTATAGATATTATATATATATGTGTGTGTGTGTGTAATTATATTTGACTTACTTCCTTTATTGGTTCATCACTTATCTTTATTTATTTTTCCTCGAACTATCTTACTCTTCATAATATCAATCCCCTATTATATTTAGGGGCTGCTGCCTTTCTGACTTCGGACTATTTCTTATTCCTGCTTACTTCCCTTGTTATTGCTTTATCATTAGCCTTCATATATTTCTCATTTAATCATATTTCTTCCTTGATGCATATATCTCTTTGAGATCTGTATATTTTATCTTTTAAATCGCATATTATATCTCTGCTGTTGATCCTCCTATAATCATACTTGTATTTCTGTCATCAGTTGCTGATCATATGTCTGCCTTTAAACCTGATTGTGTCCAGTTTCCCTGAAATGCAGATATCATTTGATGCCTTGTTCTTTATTCTCAAATCCTTATGGTTCTCTCTTCTGTTTTTTCTTCTTGGGAAATCCATCCCTTTTTATTCCTTCCCGTGGAAGAGTCATAACTGTCCACTATATTATTCTCTAGGAAGGGGACATGTCCCCCTTCCCAGATCGCTGCCTTAAGTGAATCGCTGTCACCTTTAAAGGCAGCGCTCCTTCTTATAGGTCTGTCTTTAATTCTAATGGATCTCTGCCTTTGTTTATTTATCACTTAGTCATTGTCATTCCATGCATATTATTTACTTTTTTATATTATCTGTTTCTCATTTTATATTTAAAAATTTATATTAGTATTATATATATATTTTATAATATTTATAATACTATATTATGATAATTATAACTATATATTAAATTGATGATATTTGTATTTTTATTTTTTTATATGTATTTTGGTATGCTCCATGGAGTTTTTGGGACTGGGACGGTAGGGGACGGCGGGACGTGTTTCTAGTATGGGGGTACTTTTGGGCCATTTTTTAGGGGACAACAAGGGGCGACTGTTAAAAAATAAGGAAGTTTTTAAAAATATAGAGAAATTTCAAATATTCATATCATAACATTGATAAAGCATTCATCATAGACATTGTAGAAGATTAATACATAATATTAGACTTGAATTGAGATTTCAAATGATAATTGACAAACAAATTAAAGAAATTCAAATGCTTTCATTGTGAATGAACATACATATATAAGAATTATAAAAAAATACGCGAAGGCTCCAAGTTTCAAGTATAAAATGACAAAAACATAGAAAATATATGACTCCAAGTTAAATGGGCCTTTTGCATAGGTTTTGAGGACTTTAAAAGGACATTCAAATGGGTTTGAAGTTGTTGGCCCCGCTCCACTCCCATTGCCTAAAAAACCCCAATGGCTGCCATACTTCTATGAGTTCTACTTCTATGTCTACTTCTTTCATGCATTTAAACCTCAACCTCCTTACTATCATTACTAGTTATCTCACTACTGCTTATGTTTTTTTTTGGTTAAAAATTGAAAAGAGAGCCGCAAGTTCAAATAAAGAAAACAATAAACTCACAATGTCCTTCCTACGTGATAATTTTTTTTTGAAAAAAACTTGAAAAAATGGAAAACAAATTGAAAAATCAAAAAACAAATGTAAAATGAAGAACTTACCTCTAATGAAGTAGATTTGATGCCCTAGTCTCCCCTTTCAACTGTTGTTCTCTCCTCTTTCATTCGTTGCTCTTCACCTCAAGTTTGCAAATTTCAAAATGAGAATGTTTTTTTTTTTTCTTTTAGTTGTTTTGATAAGTCAAGTAGGTTTGGGTTTTGTGTAAAGGGGTGGGGGGTTCTTGCGGGCCCATCCATAACCTTTTTTTAATTTAAAAATGTGTTTTTTTAGAAAAAAATAAAGTAAGATGTTGCTGGGCCACAAGGGACGGCTAGCAATCCCCGAGATGGTTAGGGGACGTCCTGGCCGTACCGAGTACTGCTAGCCGTCCCCTAAGTCCCTTGAATCTGCAAAAAACGTCCCCTGGAAGTTTTAGAAACTTCGTGTGAAAAAAGGGATGCTAGGGGACGTTTCTTGGCAGTCCCCGCATCCCCGGTACGGGTACGAGCCAAAAAAGGCAGGGGATGCGTCCCCGTGGATCATAGGTATTTTGTTATTTATTTTATATGTTTATTTGCATTTGGATGCTTAGTTATTTTTGTACTTTAGTATTTTATTTTGGGGACATGACACTTTGATTTGTTAAAGATAACAAGCAGTTATTGTTGAATAATTAAGTATAAAGACTTGTTTAAGAACAATGGCCGACTCACTAATGGAGCACCTAGATTAGTAATGCTGGGCTGACTGATTAATGATTAACAATATTTCATATGAAGGGGTATCTCTCTTTAATTAAATTATTTGCCTCCTAAAAGTCATGACCTCTATATAGAGGCGTAGGGGTATTAAATGAGATTGTGATATGGGAAGAAAGGCATCGATCAATTTGGCAGATATATACATCTTCAACAACAGATCTAAAGTGCTCCTAAGGAGCCTATGATACTCTAGTTCGGGTTGCATGAATAACTAGTAAACATTCAGGAATAGCGCCCTCTTCAATCGCATAAGTAAGAGCTTTTAATCAGAAACAGGGATATAATTGAAGTATCATATTATTACATCAATTATTCTCATAATCAGAAATCTCATGTTCTAAAGGAGTAATCAGAAATAGCATTGATTTTGATGTCACAATTCCATGACATATTCAGTCGCATGATTATAGAGTAAGCAAGTAGAGATAGCAGTTATTAGTCATTATCAAACTTTCATTCTTGAGTAACTTATTAATCCAGATTTCATTACTGAATTGTTGCAGAAATTGGTGTCATTGTTACTATCATAATATCTATTCTTACTCATATATATATCAGACTAGCATGATTAGAAGATAGAGTTGTTCTTTTATCACATCTTGATACTCTAGTCTATAAAGTTAAAAAGGTAAAATTTATAATAATTGTATAAGGGACATTACAATTCATCATTTCCTTATTTAACCCCTAGTCTATGGGAAATGAAGAAATAGATTCCCAATTAATTTAATTAGGAAAGGGGACATGTCAATATGCCCCACTTAAAATTGCTTGTCCTCAAGAAATGCAAATTCAAAATTTCCAACCCTTTCCAAATAACAATTTCTTCAATACCAAGATCCTAAATCATCCTTCAGAGTTGGCGAATACATGTTCTCAATTCCTTGTGTGATATAGTAGTTTCCTTCAACTGTATAACTTTTATTGAGGTCTGTTCGTGTAGTTCCTATGAAACATTCTCCATTCCTTTGCGTGTTGCATACATTTTGCCTTTATTGTTCTTAAATTGCTTTGCTTGCTGATTCAGAATCCCTCGCAAGGCTCTTTTAGACTCCTTAGACATGCTCAACTTGGCTGTGTGGTTTTTTCTTTCAACTTTTAACTCTCTTGGAGATTGCCTTATGTGAAAAATAAAATCACCATCATGTTTTCACTGCACTACTCTAATATGACTGGGAGTTGAAAATCTGCACTAGGTGATACTCTTGCAACTATGATTTTTTTGTCAAACTAGTATTCTTATAAAGCTGAGATTTACTTGAAGGTTGTGGCTTTGATATTGAATAAAGAGACGGGAAGAAAAGTTTCTAAGACCTTCAAATAATCTTTTTTGAATTCTCTATACAACAAACAAGGATTTACTGTAATTTCCTTGATGTATATCAGAAAGGTTTGAGATTATCAGAAAATAGATACATGACCATTGTTGTTGGATAGTCAGTAGAACATCTTGAAGTTTTGTCAAACATTTTTGTGCAGCAATTTTTGAAGATCCTCTAGTTTTGCTTCAAAAATTATCATTTTCTACCAACTTTTTTGAAATTTCAGCTGAAAATGTAAAATCTAATCAACAAATAATTGTACCTTTGTTTGTTATTGGCTGCAAGCTTCTTGTTGTTGCTGAAACTGTAAGAGTTGGTATAGAATAATCTACACAATGCAAGATTTGGTTGAAGATTATAGCCACCCAAGATCTAAGAACTTCATGAAAGCACAAGAGAGATCAGCTATGAGAGAACAATGCTATTCTGTCAAAGGATGCAAATGATAGATTATGTTTGTTGTGATTGTTGATTTATACATGAGAACCCCTTGGTTATATAGCCAAGGTGAGACATAGGATTAGATAGGATCATGACAAGTGTCTTAATCCTATGTCATGAGACAACTAACTCAACTAATATTAAATGACCTAGGATAGAAGCATTAAATGCCATAACATCTATTTCACACCAACAAGCCCCCTTAAGTGCAACTTAAGGAACAGACCAATGCAAATGATGCAAGGATGGGTCCTGGTTATGAGGACATGTTAGGTACCCATGTACAAATTCCATCTCTCACAAATGGAGGAAAGGAGAAAACCTAGTGGGACAAAACTCCTCCCCAAACAAGAGATGAAAAACAATATTCTCTCACAAAAGTATGAGAAGGACAAAACCCCATGTGAGGAAAAAGTCCTCTCCATAAGATAGAAGAGGAAGAGAGACCATGCAGCCCCCCTCAATATAGTCTCTTGCAATGATGGTAGATGCTTGACATTGTATGTTGAAGATGATCCAATCTCGTCGAACAACATTCCTCCCCTTAGGAAGAAACAAAACCAAGATGGTATGTAGGATATCTTCCCATCCTTTAAAGGAAGACGAGGGAAGAAGGATGATGTGTGATGTCTCTGAATTTTTCTCAAGTTTCTCCATGTCAATACCAAAAACTGACACACTCCAAACAGGCATTCTAGGTCACACTGATGAAGAGGACAATTCAAAATCTCCTAGAAACAATTGTAGAACACAATCCAAAGACAAAGATATCTCCTTTGAAGATAAAGAAGCCTCTTACAAATGCTGGTCAAAAGTATCCATACTCATGTCAAACTGTGAAGAATGATCATGTAGAGAATACATAAGAGGGTTAGAGTGTTCTCTCACAACAATTGAAGAAGGATCATCTCCATCAAGGAGAAGATGAATGCAATCAATGGTGTCTCCCAAATATGAAATGCAAGACTTTGCGAACAAAACGACAATGTCTGTCAGGTACTCATCCGAAGTAGATGTATCTAGAAGACAACAATTGTCTTGTTGCATTGAATCACAAGAAGCCAAAACTGTGGCATCACAAGCATCATCTGAAGCGATAGTAGTAGAAGGAGATGGAATATCAACACATGTCTTTAGAACCTCAATAGATGACCAAATACCAAGATTCAAATGACCATAATGAATCTTCTCAAAAGTATCCACACTAGATGCCTGAGTGTGAACATTAGCCAAAGGAACAATAGGAGCAAAATGTGAGAAGGTGTAGACTTGAGATTAGTGATCAACCTCGTCAACTACAACTATATATTTTCTATGAAAAGCTTGGATTATGACAAAATCTGGTGTGAACCCAACACTCTTTCTTGCTCCACAATGTGTGATACGATAGATAGAAAGGATATTGTTTGTTATTGGAAGAACACAAAGAACATCATTATATTATCCGTCATCCATTTCAATAGATCCCTTCCCACAAGCATGCATATATGTGTTGTTGGCCATTAGGATGTGAGGTGATGAACAAGACTCAGATGAAGAGAACATATTCTTTTATGAAGCCATGTGATGTGAAGTTCTTGAATCAAGTATCCACCTCTTTGACTCAAAATTTGCAACTACAAGAAGTGCTTGCCCCTTATGTCTCTCTGACTTTGATAAATAATAAGGCAAACCCTCTAATATTGTTGAAGGAAAATTGATTTGATTCTTCTTAAGAAGATGCTTCAACTCATCAATTTGTTTTGAATAACATTGATGTTCATCATACTTTGTTTTCTTGCAATATGCACATTTAGGCTTCTCCTTCTTAGATGATATTCCCTTTGAGAGGGAGAGGATTCAAATTCTTTGTGTAGCTTGTTAATTTTCTTCTTTTGCTTCTTTTCAAGATTCTCTGATTCTTTCTATACCTTATTTAACTAGCCACCAATACTTGTGGTTTAGAAGACTTGATTAGACCCATATGAATTAACTTCGCTTCCTTGTGGATTAGGAGATTTATAAAGTCATCAAACTTAGGATCAACATATGATGCTCCCATAGAAAACCAACAAAGGTTTTAACACCTTGCAACTTGTAGCGTCTATAGTCTGTGTAGGTAGTACCTACGACTTGACTTATATATAATTTTTTTAAATTTTTGTAAGTTTGAAAAAAATTTAAATAAAAAACAGATTTAAAAAAAAATTCTTATCTGTACACATCTCAGCGAACTTCGTAGGTGCAATTATGACGGTTGTACGAAAGGCGAAGGAGGACGATTTTTTCCTCAAGCTTTGAGTGAAGTGCTTGGATTTTTATGATTTGACAATCAATCTTAGGGTTTTTGGGCCTATTGGACACGATGGCAGGGTCTGTTTTGACCCAAAATTCTCCAAAATTGCAACTAACTATTGGATTTGACAACCACTTTTAAGCTTCAAACCCTCATAGATCTAGCCTTAGATGTTCGATTTTGATGAAACAAAAGGAAAAATTGTTTTTCTCGAATCCTCTGAACCCAATGGTGAACGCAGATCTACACCAACAAGCTCTAATTTTGATTTGCAATACCAAGCCACAAAGAAGAAACCCTTAAATTTGGTTTTTCATTTGTTTTTATGATTTTCTAGATCATCATTCGATGCAAGAGAAGAGCAGCTCAACTTTTCAAGATTTGCAACCTAGATTTCAATAAAGATTAAGAAGCAATCCCACAAACTCTGATACCATGTAAGAGTTGGTATAGAATACTCTACATCATGCGAGATTTGTTTGAAGATTATAGCCAACCAAGATCTAGGAACTTCATGAAAGCACATGAGATCAGCTATGAGAGAATAATGTTGTTCTATGAAAGGATCCAAGTGATATATTATGTTTGTAATCATTGTTGATTTACACATGAGAACCCCTTGGTTATATAGCCAAGGTGAGACATAGGATTAGATCGGATCATAACAGGTGTCTTAATCCTATGTCAGGAGACAACTAACTCAACTAATATTAAATGACCTAGGACACAAGCATTAAATGCCATTAGGTAAGATAAGATCTAAATGACAACTAAGAATTCTAGATTCATAGGACCTAATTAACTTAACATGTGAATAGTACTTACTAGCTGAATTAGGTAGGCAAAAAATCTATTTCACACCAACAAAAACTAATCAACTATGACAACATTCTTGCTATGAGTCTCACCCTTACTATGACAACATTCTTGCTACGGGTCTCACCCCTACTATGACATCTAGAATCTCTATTGTATTTTCCAAAAAGTGTAAAAATACATAGCTTTCATATTGTCCAATAGCCTCTATACTTCTTGCAATTTTTTGATGGGTGTTTGTAAATTTGTAATAATAAAATTAGCTTGACATGAGAAATGGTATCTTCCATCAAACTTTTTCCAACATATGTCTAGGTTTGGATATTTGGTCTTGTTCCAAGTATGTGAAAGGTTACCCTGAGTGATCTCTAATTTCTTTGCAACTGAAGAAACCATTAGATTCTTATCAAAATGATTCTCAATTCTTGCGAATTCTCCTTTGTGCATCCTAGGGTGGCAAGTGTGAATGACATTGGCAGGTTGGGAATTCGATTCCACTTTATGATGCATAGGGTGCCCCTATTTGGTGGTAGTCTGGGAGGCAAACTACTGAAAACCATACTACACTCATCCCTAATATTTGAACATGATAAGTGTCTTATCCATGGATATGGATGGATACTCCATTGCTCGTGCATCTTGTGCTTTGTGGATGGAGCACTTCCATTCCTTTTGTTATGACTAGGTTGGGTGTCTTATTTGAAATTCTTGTAAGTGCCGCCTCCTTTCTTTTAGATTGGAACTTAAGCTCCATGGATTAATGGTTCTAGGAAAATTCTCCAAGGGATTGTAACCAGTACACACCCAAAATTATATTTGTTTCTCCTAAGCCCACAACATAAAAATCATTGCATACCTTATGTTCTATGATTATGTCGCGTTGCAAAAAAATCATTGCATACCTTATATTCATTGAGCTTCTCAATTTTGAGGCAAAAAATCTCCATTTTCTGCAAATGTGCCTCTTAGTCTCACATAATAGGACATAACAGACCTAACAAGATGATCTAGGGTTGTCAATTCTTTGCTCTCTTCAATTACGATGTCAACATGGTCACATATTAGTGTTAAGAGTCCTCTTAACACTTTCTTCACAACAATTTCTTTGACTATGATTTCTCCAAGATTTTCATTATATTAATCACATCTATAACTCTTACATTATGATGGCAACATGGTTTCTCCAAGAATGGTCATTTTATTAATCACTCATATCTTCAGCTTCTTGCATTCTCAGATTTTCAAATTCTCTCAAGGTTCACAACTTTACGACTTTAATTCAGTTGCATCCTTGGTAAGTATTTTGTAGAGCCTTTCAAGCATCCTTAGCTGACTTTACATCTAAAATTCATGGAAATATGTATTTGTTAGAGGAAACTGTAAATGCCACAAAGCTTGAGAGTTTTTCTTCTTGGTATCCTTCTTAGCTTCTCTATCATTGAGTTGAATGTGTTGATGTTAATGCAGCGTCGGTCTTCACTAGTACATGGGCCGACCTTATATTTAAGTTATACAATGTACTTATTCTGGCCAACTTTACTTGTTATTAAAATATTTATCAAAAGGCCGACCTATATGAAGAGGCGCCAAGAAGGTATATATACAAGGTTACCTTTTGATGTTAACACACATTCGAATACACAAAAGAAGTTCGCTATTTTGGCAGAGCAGAATTCGCAGTCATAGAAGAAGCTCATACTTGGATTCGCATACCTAGAAGAAGTTCATACTTGAACAGCAGATCATCATTTTGTAGCAGCAGACCGATTTCAAGGAGAAACATATTCATTTGTATCTTTGCATCTAGGAGAGATGCTATTATTCATTGTATCAAATTCGGCATTGTGTTGGGCCTGAGTTCAAGCAGATTTCTGTTCTTATTCCTTCAATATATAAGAGATATATTTGCTGGGTTTTTCTCCCTCAAGAGGAGGGTTTTCCCAGGGTATCTTGTTGTGTTCATCGTCTTATGTGTTGCATTTCTCTTGTTCAATTGATTAAATAATCTGATCTAAGAAACACTAACAGAATGTTGGCTCTTGATAACCAGCTTAAACTATCTCCCATAAATTTTTACCTATCCAAAAAGTCATCATCTTAATACTCTTGTAATCCTAATCTTGTGTACTAAATTCTAGAATGGAAGACAATTTGCATATGTTAGTGTTTCTTAGATCAGATTAAACAATGAAAGCACTTAATAATATTGCAACACATAAAACAATGAACACAACAAGATACCCTGGGAAAACCCTCCTCTTGAGGGAGAAAAACCCAGCAAATGAATCTCTTATATAAAGTAGAACAAGAGCAGAAATCTGCTTACAACTCAGGCCCAACAATGGCCAATACTTGATACAAAGAAACCGCACTTCTCCTAAATGCAAGATATACAATGAATATGATATCTTCCTTGAATGCAAACTGCTGCTATGAAGGTGCAAACTTCTGCTCGCTCTTGCGAATTTACTTGATGGAATGAATGAATTACAATGACAAGTGAGACCTTGTATAAATACAATAGAGGCGCCTCTTCAAGATAGGTCGGCCCTTTAAGGTAATATAATAAATAACAAATTACAAATAAGGTCGGCCCAAGTGAAAGTCAAGACAAGCGAATCATATAGGGTCGGCCCTCTCCATTTAATAAATGTTATAGTCATGAATTAAATAGCCGAATGGCTACTTATTTAATTCATGTTCTTCTCCTTGGAATTCGTGCAAAGGAAGTGCAGCCCTAAGCTGCTATAACATCAACAGCATATGTGCTGGCCATGATCAATTTTTATAGAGATCTGCAATACAAAAAACTTCATCCTAGAAAATATTCAAACTATAATATAAAGTGAAAATTTTAGAAACAACTCTGTTTTTTTCCAGCCAAGAAGAATAAAATAGCTTGTTCAAAATCTACAAATTCATAGTAGACTCAAAACAGAAATGTAGCATCTATTATTTTAATTTTTAATTAAAGAGAAAGATTTTAAAAAGGTCACATTTCAATACCAAAATTTGGTCGATCTATATTAGAAAAAATGCATCAACAATGGGTGTATTAATGTGTTCTATATAAAAAAAAAACAAACAGCAGCAAAAAGCTACTAAAAAATGGCCATACAAACCTAATAAAAATGCTTTTGATTGGAAACGAGGCATTACAAATCTAAAACATCTGCTGGGAAAGTCTGTATGCCAAATGGTGAAAAAACTAGACAGTTGCATGCCGTTTGCTTGACAAACTACTCAAGTCATCAAAAACAGTTATAAACAAAAAGGAAATATTTAGATGTAATTTATCCATTACATGGACATCTCAACATCATATTCCAACAATGAGTACCTGAATTTGACAAGGCAAAATTTCATATGCTTCTAGATATAACCAATATGATAAATCATTACCATCGAGAAGTGAATTAGACGATTGGCTGAAGTGATGGAACAGAATAGGCCCTAGATTGCTACCCATTTCTCAGCCAGCACAATGGGCTTCACCTTGGTGGAAAAGCCCTTCTGTACATAAGACCCTAAACCCCATACAAACGTTCCAACAAAAGAGGGGATACTGGTGGGACTTGGATGCAAGGTGAGCTTGAGGCAAGCAAAACAAGTGAACATGGGGACTTTCAAAGCATGCAACAGGTGTTCAACTATCTTAGGAGATTACATTGATCTCTCTTTTCTCTTTTTAAAAATTCCTTTGAAGAGAATTTTGATATGAAATATTGCGATATCTTTCCTTTGTAGTTCTAAGGGCATGTCCCCATGTTGCTGCTTAGCTTATTTTGGCTAGCAGCCATTGCTTAACTTATTTAGGAAACTGCTTAACTTATTTGTGGAGCCGGTGGCCCCATGAAAGTTAATTTTGCTGCTTATTTTTAAGCAGCCAGCTTAAATTTGAATTTATAATATTTAATAATAACTCTTGCAATTAAAAATTGAAAAAAAAGGAAATCAAATATTAAAAAAGAGGGAAAAAAATCTGTGAAGCCATGTGGCATTTTTGACATTATGCAGCTGCTGCTTATTTCCAGCACCCCTTTTTTCTTCACAGCTTATTTTCAATTCTTAAGCAGTAGCTGCTTAAAAAGATTCCAAATTATCCTTTTCCTTTTCTTGTTCCAATTATTATTTTTTGCATGGAGACACTCCAATTGCTTAAACTGCTTAAATTTAAGCAGAAAACATGCTTAAGCAGCTGCATGGGGACAGGGGGTAAGCTTATTGCTTTTTGTCGCTACCATTTATAAGGTTTTGTTGTTTATTCTATAACCATTGTATGTTGTAATTATACCATATAAATGCTAATAAATTTTTTCTTCTCACGTTGGCTAGTTACTGTTGGTAAGGGTCTTTTAGATTCCCCTTCGATATGAATATAATTATCTCTTTTATAGAAAAAAGTTGGCAATTGCTCTTTTGATTTAACTATTTGAACATGCTATGTTTTTAAGATTTAAGGCATCTAGGTAACTATTACAATTAATGACTGACCATATTTTTGTCACAAGTATTTGATAAAATTAAATTACATGTCCTTATGGCATTTACTAGAAATTGATTTCTTTTGCGCATTGATAATGTGCCTTGGAGACTGCATCATCTTGTTCTTGGTCTAAAGGGGACTTTTTATGTTTGTGTAGGAAGAACTTGGTGAGGCATTAAAACCTCCCACGGGAAAGGAAAAAGCAAAAGATTGGAAAGGACTCGAAAGTTCCCATAACATCAATTTAAAAATGGAGCACAAATCTAGGTATTGCCCACTGAATATAACTCGAAGTGTTATTTAATGTCTAGGATTTTTATATTTTTCAAATCTTATCTGTTCTCTACAGAAATTGGTTAAAATCCTTTAGTTTTGAGGAACTGAATGACTTGTAAACCTAAATCTTCCATTCTTGAGCTAAGGAATATTTGAATATTTGATTTATGCTTAAGAAAGTTCATAAACTTTTGCCTCTTACCCTCTCACGTCTACTACACCAACACCTCCTTTGATAATCATATTTATTAACATAGCAAGATGTGATATATCATATTCTCTTCTTTATCATTTTGTTTTGCATATTTTGATCGGTTAGTAGAATCATGCTTGTTCAAGGCCTGAAGACTATTGGTGTTGCTTATGAAGAATTAAGACTCTTATTTTCAAGTCATAGCTAACGAGCTCAAATGTTTTTCTTTATACTGAAACATAGTTGTATCTTTTCAAAACATGAAATGCATGCGTATTCATTTTTTACGTCTTTCATTATAGGCCGCTGCGTGATATTGCCATTTCTGGTTTGGGATGGGTTGCAATTGAAGCAAGATTAAGTGAAGATGTGGTAGAGACAACAAATTCAGATATGTTGAGCAAAGGTGATGGAGATATACATTTGGTTGTTCATGTACCTAAACCAGTTGAGGTTTTTGTTAGACCTCCAATACCTATTGGCAAATTAGGACCCACATGGTATGAGTATTCAGAGCTGACAGAGGAGGAACAAGAAAATAGACCAAAAGTATTTTATTAGTTGTATTCAATGTGTATCGGTGATGATTTATAAATTAAGTAATGTTATTCGAGGTCTATTAATCAAGTTTTTAGTTTTATTTTAATTAAGATTATTGCAGTGTGTTCTATCGAAGTGATTATATGAGCTCCACTAGAGTTTAAATGTTTAAAAATATAGTATTTTAGACATTTTTCTTTTCATGAATGTCTTTGGTTTGTGCTCATATAGTTATTCTCTAGAGTAGGCACACTATAAACTGCCAATAAGAGGATATACGGTGATCTCTTCTAACCTCATTGAGATAATTAATTTTAGAATGATACCAACAATAAGCTTTATTTAAAGCAGTGGTTATATTGGGCCTTGGATTCATATTCATAGGGTACATGTTGAAGTGTTAAAATTAGATAAAATGTTCATTCAATTGTTGGTGTAAATGTATCCCAACAAATGATGTTAGGTGAAATTACTAGAGAACTTTATAATAGGATGCCCTTTAATTGTGACATCAAAGTTGAAGCTTATCTTATAAGGATAATTCCCTATTAAAATGAAGATGCAACTTGGCTATATTTATCAACAAACTTAGATGCCTTAGCAATTAGTTTGTCAATGTTTAATATAAGTTGCAATAGAGCTTCATTTTGGTCAAAATTTTGAAATAATGGTGAATATCAAATATGTTAAATTATTAAATTTAAGGTTCTTGTATTGTTTTTTATTTAACAAACACTCGACTAGAGCTATGAATCAGAGGAGGGTATAGAAAGAACCTTCAAACCTTGTACATCAAGAAAAGACTAACAAAATGAGACAAAGACCAACAATGAAACAAGCCTAAAAACTAGAAAGGCCACTAAGAAACAAACTTACAACACAAGGATGACCAAAACCACAATCAAGGAGGTTTGAATCTAAACCTCTTCAAAGAACTTCGAAGAATCAAAATTTTATACTTAAGGGCCAATGCCTTTTTAAAAGAACCAAGCACAATCAAAGGACACAAATTCATAGCATATGGTTCTCTCTTGTCCTTAGAGGAAAACCCTCAATAGTTTCCAATGGGATACACAATTGTAAAGTCCAACCCTTTTCCTTCATACCTCAAAATGGAGCCTTCTTTAACAACCTTTTGAACCTCTTTCATACGATTGGGAGAAGAAATGATGCTTTTTGTCTAACTATGGTGTTTCTCTTTAAAGCCTTAAGACACAAAATTTACAAGTGCCTACCTTTATGGCAATAAAGGCGAACCTACAAGGATGACTTATAAGGGATGCTTTGCTCCTCAACATTAAATTCAAGACATCTTATCAAAATCAACACATAAAATATGATAAAAACCAAACATTTTATAGATTGTGACATTGCCAATAGATAAAAATTGACCAAAAGAATTGGCTATACCTCATATGATCTCCTTGCCCCATTATTCTAGAGAAAGCCATTGGGGCCTGACATAAATAGAGACCTTATTAAAGCTCTCCTTGGCAACATCAAAACCAACAAACCATTTTTTCAAAGAAAGATTAGATTTACCAAGAAAAGAAGGATCTCCCTATAAGATAGTCATGCAATCCTCAATGGTTTGAAAGGAAAATAAGAAAAAAATCATTGGACATGGTAGCCACCCAAACATAGACACCATCTTTCAAGAGCCAAGCATCAAACAACATCAATATTCAAATGAAATCTTAAGGATCACCCAATGAGGGTATCACCCATGTAGATAGAATCTTTGTCTACAAATAGCATTAGGAATCTTTAGAGTACTACATAAACTATCCAAGGTGAGAGGATCTTTACCTTGGCAACAATTAATGATAAGACTTGGTTGAAATAGAAAAGGAACCTCCAATCATCAACACCACTAACAAAACTCTATCTTGCTCAACAATAATAAGCCTAATGAACTTATCGGCCAAAATGTTGCAAGAATGAATTTGCAAGTTCAACTTTGAGGCCTACAAATAAGTGATAGGAGAAAGACCCAAAATCCCTTGAGCATTAGTGACAATAGAAGGCTCCTCAATAGAGGAGAAACCCTTGCCAACAACTCTTTGTAAAATTTCAATGCGTGGTGGTAACATAAGAACCTTGAACTCCATTGCAACCCTAACAAGGCTCTTGCAACCACCAGACTTGACCCCATCATTTGCCAATCCAAAAAATAATGCATCCCCAATTGAGACCACATTGGAAAGAACATCAAGGGCATCCTTAGTGGGGAGAAGAAAAGCTATACACAACCTGTTATGTGACTTTTTCACAAGAGAAGAGAAAACTATGAAATAACCCTTTAGAATTAAAAGGGAGAAAAAAAAAGGGTATTATGATCCTTTGGTTAAAATAAATATTGATAAAAAAAATACATACACTCTTTGAAAAGGGAGAAGAATAATTATTTATTTAAATATTAAAAGGAACCTTTGTGAAAAGTTGTGATGGTTTGGAAACCATCCCTTAAGGCTTATATAAAGCATTTATGTGAGACTTGGAATGACATGGAAAAAAATTATTCATGGAGAACATTCAAGGAAGAAGAAAGTGGTTTGGTGAGCTATGGGTATTGGAGAAGGGGGCACACATAGTGTGTCAAACTCGGGGTACAGAGTGCACCCGTGATTGTCTTGGCTAGGGTTGTTATGCATGTTGAGTAGTTATTATGAGGCATGTTGTATACATGTTGAGAAATTACTCTAGAGCATGTTGTATGCATGTTGAGTAATTACTCTGGAGCATGTTGTATACATGAGGAGCAATTACTCTAGAGCATGGTATGCACTTGTGTTGAGCATTGTTCTGTTGAGCCAACACTAGTGTAGAGTGCAATAGAGTGTTGTGTTCCGAAAGGAACTATTTCCTCCTATATTGCTCTAGAGCGACAACCAATACCATTGATATCTTCTTGTGGGTGAGAATGACCTTTCCAAGACCAACGGTTCATATAAGTACTAAACTCATTTTCAAGATATATTTAATTATAAATGAGATGGAGTTCATTTAATTGAGTTCGTTAATGATATTATATCCTCTCTTTTAATCATATTTATATTGTTGAATGCCAATTTATGTATTGTTGTTGATGTTTTAATGAACTCAAGTCTTAAACTAGATAGCATTGATTAATTAGCATTTTTTGTGCATTTGTATCTATTTTATCAAAATAATTTATAATCTTTAGACTTAATTAATAACATTAATAAATCCACTGCCAAATATATATGTAAAAAATTATCCAATTTAATACTTGGGAAAAAGTAGTGTTACACAACCCTAACTTGGGATCACCACACAAAGAATCAACAATATTTTTCATAGAAACATTCCTAATAGCCACAAGAGAAGTATGCAGTTGATCATTTAGTTGAGCCTTGAGCAACAAGTCCAACAAGAAGTACTCATCCTAGTATTCAACCCAATCATTCGTATCATCATCATTTGAATCGTTCCCAACCTCTCCAACAAAGGCCTTCTTAATTGTAGAGGATTTGAAACACTTACTCCCTCTCTTGTTCCTACCCTCACTCATTACTCTAGCTTTGCTCATTACTTCAGTTGTAAAAGTAAAGTTCTTGGATTCTTACTAATGCTATAGCAAGTGGAGCTATTTCATATCCATCTTTGACCCTCAGCCTTAAGGGCAATTATCAATTTTCTTATGGTTGGCAAATTTACACATTTGTTTTTGTAATTTATTGTACACAAGTAAAGCATTGTGTTGGTAGGAAAGGAGTTTGCAAATGTTCACTATTTGAGGACATCTCTCATGGATCAGGCATAAGAGATTGAAACTTGGGTCATAGCTTCTACAAGCACACCCACAAACAAATTGCCCTCCAATAAAGGTCCTAAAATCACAATTCATAATTAACTTCTTGGCATTGAGGTTGAGCAACTATAGTTTTCAACATTAATAATTTAAATTTGTTAAGCTAGTCCTAATCTTAGTGCACGTTTGATTGAAAACAAAATCATTTAATTACAATATTTGCATGACATTGGTATGCCACTTGTCTTAAGATTGATAAATCCTTTTATGGCACTGATACTATCTTTTGTAAACACTTTTTTTGATGTTGTTTTCATTAATTATGGAATGAAAATGAATAATTACAAATGTACTATGTTAAACGAGGGTTGAGGTTTCTAATGCTTTGCACCTTTAACAACTTTAAATATTTATTAAGGAAAATAATTTGATGATATTTTTTTTATCAATCTCTTATCTAGATTTAAGGCTCTATTATAAATCTTAAAGTTATCTCTATGATACAAACTATGATTGTGGAAATAATTTAAAATTTAAAATTTTAGATGTTATGAATTATCATTTGCAATATGTTGATGACATTGTTTATGATTTGACTAAAAGATCTATGCGAGGTGTTATTTACAATGTTGACCAAGTCTAAAGGAACCATATAACTTGTGGAAAAATATTGAACACAAACTTTGCAATGAAAGATATCTAAAGGTAATTAATGTTAATAATCAAACATGGGGTTTTTCTTTTATTAAGGTAAGGAGGGATTGTGAAAGGGCCCATACCCTTGTACAAACCGACCATAAAAGAAAATAAAGTAAGTGGGAAACTAGGGTCTCAACCATTTATAAAGTTGCCATAAAGCAAGACAAAACAAGCCCAAGCTGGCCAAATATAGTAGAGAAACAACACAACCAAATGAGAGGAACAACCAAGCTACTAAGAACATGTGAATGAAAGTGTTGGGACCCTCAAGGTCCCTCTTAGACAATACTAGATCTAGAATGGGTTGGCCTCTCACCCAACACTCAAACATGAGTTTTAGGAAGTGATATATGAAGACCTTTCTTCCTCTTTACAACATTTTAGGAGACATTAGCTTCCAAATTCTTAGAATGAGGGGAAGTAGGGGGATTCCCCCACAAAGATCTTGTCGGCATGTGAGGAGAGAACCATAGAATGATGAGGTGAAAGGTGGCCATCCACCACATGAGTAGTTTGGAGTTGGTTTGAAGCCAAGGGTGAATTTCATTGTGAGGTTAGGGTAGGAGGTTCCTCAATAGGGTATAAGGGACACATTAGAGTTATGTTAGAAGCAAAAGACTAATCCTCTTCCTGAGAGGAGTCATCCAACAAAGAATTAGGAGCATACTAGTTAAGTGATTTTTATTAGCATCATTCCACCACATAGCAGAGCCCTTGCAATATGAGAGAGGACAATTTGTAGACAAGCGACCAAAGAAGAAGCATCGACGAAATTTGAAGGGGAGGCTTTCATAATCAAGAGGTTGAGTCCAAGGTCTATCCCTAACCATCAAAACACATCCTTGTGAGGAGGCTTGAAGATGTCAATATCCACCAGAATGTGAGCAAAAGTAGAGTGTCCCATGTAGGAAATGGAATCGTTGACTTTCAAGAAGCGACCAATAGAGTTGCCTGTGGCTTCATAAGATGAAGCCTCCCAAAACTAGAGGGAGGTTCAAAAATATAACACACACTAGACATATTTAGTGGCTTAGTAAGAGGTTTAAATGAGGTTGACTAAGGCTCAATGGAGAGAGTGCTCTCCCCAAGCCCATAGCTTGCCCAACACCAAATTTCTATTCTCAAAAGAGGCAATGAAAAAATCTTTAGCATAGGGGAAGAGCTCAATAAAAAAATATGAGTTTGTTACTTGAGTGTAGGTATTTATGTTTCTTCTTTTTGTTAACTTTGTAGATTATTTTGCGGAAGTTGCATATTGAATGTGTTATTTTATTTACCTATATAATATTATTTCAACATCAAAAAAATGATACTCAGAACTAACAAGTCTTTTTAATCATGTATTTGAATGTCTACTGAAAAGGTAGCTAGACTCTTAACAATAATAATTTCATGTGGGTGATTGTGACCCATAATCATTTTGTTTAATAATTACAATGTCTTCATTTGAGAGATTTAACTTTTTTAAGATACTAGTCTCAATTATTCTTTTTCTAAAAATATTTCATTTAAATACATGTAAATATATTGTGTCACATATTAGTGCATATGCATCGAAAGGATAAACATAGAATATGTGAAGATGGTTGTATGGATCAATATGAGGAATAATTGTAGCTTTTCTAGGACACATTTTTACTATTAACAAGGCTTTCTTAAAAAAAAACCAAAGATAACGAGAGAATTCCCTTATTATATATTTAAAAAAATATAAGAGTAATAAAATAATAATTATTATAATTATTTTGGAATATGGGTACATGCTTTTGACTAGAGTTGTGAATCAATAATATGAATTTTAAAAGGGTCAACCCTTGTACAAAGATACAAAGAGAAAAATCAAAGAAAGAAATATATCATCATTGACTAGCAACAAGTAACAACCAACATAAAGTGACACTACAATAGTAAACTAGAAGCACCCCACTAGTAGAAGTAATCGGGAACAAACAAGGTAAATTGCCAAAAAACAATCAAAACCATCAATTCATTTGATGGCTTGAAGTTGAATTTCTTTAGAGAATTATTATTATAATTATTGTTTATTAAAAATATACATAAATATTTTGAATGAGCTTTGAATAAATATTTTATTGATTTAAACTACCCTTTAAAATCAACTTTATTCTAAGTACTTATAAGTTTAGAGTTCATGATTCAACTACCTTTTTTAAACTTAGCCTATATGAATCACAATGACTTGGGTATCTTAATTTTCACCATATTGAAATATAGAAACTAATATTGTAAATAATTTTTAGCATCATTTTTATTTCATCCATACAATTATGAATGACTGCTACATTATTTCACTTTCTTTCTTTTAAAACATTTTACAATATATTTTATAATCAGTATTAATGTATGATAATTAAGATAAAGGCACATTCATTTTGATTAGTTGAAATATAAAAAGTGAGAAGATTGAGATTGTTCTTTGGATAAATTTTGTGGAATGAATACCCTCATTCTTATAGTCTCATCTAAAGAGGTATTAGCTCAAGCTAGTGCTCTCATATCAAGTTGCGAAAACAATTTGAATGACATGAACACCCACCAAGAAGACAAATATATGAAAAAATTAGTATAATAATCTTGTAAGTGTTTGGGAAGAACAACTTTTCCATCTTTTGTTTACGAAATAAATTTTTAAGAATGTTTAATTTGTAAAATATAGGAGAATCAATTTTTTTTGGAAAACAATGTGATTAATAAGTAATAGAGGACCTTCCAAATATTTGAGAACAATTGTCATCCCCAATACCAAAAATAAAATCTCGAGGATAGGTAAAAGTACAAAGCTGTCACACTTTTATAAAGGAAACAATCAAATATAATCCAACTTTTATATGTTTCATGAGATAAAAATTAGAAAATCATATTGATAAATTAAAGACGATGGCCTATAATATTCTCTTTATTAGTATTTCTTTTCAAAATTAGAATTTACAGAATAAATATATTTAAACATAATATTAGCTATTTAAAAGAGTATAAAATATAGATCTACAATTGTCTTTTTCTTAAATATCTTTTATTTAAATTCTATTCCAATTTTTTTTCAATAAACCATATAAAATTTTATACTTTTTAACATGTTAATATATATTAATAATATAGATTCAATAATAGAAAATTGAAAGTTATACATCATAAAAATAATATCTTAAAATTAAAATTGAACAAAATAATTTAATTTCTAAATAAACACATGTTTAAAATAATTTAATATAAAAAATATGATAAAATTTACAAGAAAATCATCATACAAATATATTAAAATATATAAAATAATCATTATACAAATAAGTTAATAACATTGAACTATATGATAAAACCTTGTTATATGCATTGGTTGATCAATATATTATATTAATGTACAACCTATAGATTGAGTTAATATTAATAAATAGGTTTATGAGAAGCGTGAAGGATCAAAATCTTCTAATTGCCATTATTTATAATTGTGGAATTTTAAAATTATCAGCGTGTAATGGTGTTTGAATTTGAAAGGAGGAAGCAGCTGGTATAAGGGAACATGAAGACAAACATCTCTCCCGTAACTATGGAAGCTCTCTCGTCTGCTACAAGAACCCTAAACTCTCATTCAAAAAGTTCTTATATTGCTGATCCATGGTCCGACTACTAGTGTGTGCATGGGGGCTACTACTGCATTCCCCATAGCTGGGGATTCACTCGTCGTTTCTTCCGCTACTACTTCGGGCATTTTGAGGGGCATTCCGCTACTTACAGCGACTGCATTTCCATCGCAACTTTGGCATTTCTTCTGGTTTTAACGATGGCTATGATGACTTTGCTGGTGTAGAGCCTTTTGGTGGCGTTGTTTTGGCATTGGGATCCCTCAAGATTGTGTGCAGGTGATGGTGGCTTCTCCTAGTCATAATTCTGCTTCTCAAGTCGGTGCTATGGCTATGATGACTTTCTTGGTGTAGAGCCTTTTGGTGGCGTTGTTTTGGCATTGGGATCCCTCAAGATTGTGTGCAGGTGATGGTGGCTTCTCCTAGTCATAATTCTGCTTCTTAGGTCAGTGCTATGGCTATGATGACTTTCTTGGTGTAGAGCCTTTTGGTGGCGTTGTTTTGGCATTGGGATCCCTCAAGATTGTGTGTAGGTGATGGTGGCTTCTCCTCGTCATAATTCTGCTTCTCAGATTGGTGCTATGGTTATGATGACTTTCCTGGTGTAGAGCCTTTTGGTGGCGTCGTTTTGGCATTGGGATCCCTCAAGATTGTGTGTAGGTGATGGTGGCTTCTCCTAGTCATAATTCTGCTTCTCAGGTCGGTGCTATGGCTATGATGACTTTCTTGGTGTAGAGTCTTTTGGTGGCATCGTTTTGGCATTGGGATCCCTCAAGATTGTGTGCCGCTGATGGTGGCTTCTCCTAGTCATAATTCTGCTTCTCAGGTCGGTGCTATGGCTATGATGACTTTCTTGGTGTAGAGCCTTTTGGTGGCGTTGTTTTGGCATTGGGATCTCTCAAGATTGTGTGCAGGTGATGGTGGCTTCTCCTAGTCATAATTTTGTTTCTCAGGTTGGTGCTATTTCATCTCGTGGTCGAGTTCATGTTGCTCAGGTTGGCGCTTTAGGGTTGGTTCGTGGCTCCTATGTGACCATTGCTGGTTTGGAGGTTCCCCCTCAAGAAAAAAATTGGACCCTCCCTTTTTCACAATCCTCTCTTGTCATGGTTTGTGGACAGGACATGATAAAAAATAAGACATTTATCTTTGTTAGGTTTTGGTTTGCAGATTTAATAATTTGTGGCCTTCACTTCTTGACTTAACACAATCAGATTTGTGAATCTTGGAAGCTTTTTATTGGTGGTAGGATTGAGTCATATCCTTTGTGCTAGATGATTCTTCATTGTGTTGTTTGACTTTTAAAATGATAGGGATTTGGTGTTGATGATGGGTTTTGGTTGTGGAAAGAGTATTAATATCTAGTTAAGTCTTGATTCATTTCTTTTAACTTCTTTTTGGAAGAGTCTTATTATGAGATTGTTGGAAATGGAGCTGGTCACTTCTTGAAGATTGATTCTACTACTTTCTTTATGGGTTACTATATGTTTTTCAGTATTCTAGTGGGCATAGACATCTCTAAGACTATTTATAAGGATATTGTTTTGATGGTGGGGGATAAGACTTGGAATCAATTGCTTTTCTATGAGAGTCTCCCTTTTAGATGTAGATGATGCTTTACTATCAACCACCTAGCTTTTGATTGTTCACTCTTTCAACATAAGCGAGCAACTATTTGGTGGAAAAGTACCCATAATGATCACTTGACTATCAATGCTTTTGATGATAAGTCTCTTTGAAAGGTTGGGTCTTCTCCTTTTGTACTCCTATGGAATACACTCTCAAGGGGATATTTTTTGGTTGTCTCAAATTTTGTGTTCTACTATTATGGTGACTCCCACCAATATAATGATTTCGTTGATCAACTTCTCATTTCCACTACTATTATTCCTTTGTCTTTGGTGTGGCTCTTGTTTGCTCCTAAGGTGGTTGATCAATGGTTGGCTTCTCTTGCCAGATACTCCTTTGCTAGTATTTCACCCATGGATGGGCTCTCTAGAGAGGCATACCTCCCCTTCTCTTAGATTTGAGTAGTTAGAAGACAACATTTCTTGGAAAGTTGTTTAAAGTAGATGAAAGGTATTCCCAAATCTCTCCCAATTGCACACTAGAGTAAAGGGTGTGATATTGATAACTTGGTTGCTTTTGTGTTTGTTCTAGCTTGACAACTTAACTGCAATTATTTTATTTTTGTCCCATATGATAACTTGTTGTGTTAGATTTGTATTGTTCTATCTTTTGTACCAAGATTATGGTTTGATGAATACTTTGAACTTACCTTAATCAAAACATGAAGAAGACAAAGGTTTTAATATCACTATCCTTATTTAATTCTAAAAAAAGAAAGTATGTTAATATTTTAAACTTATAATAAATGTGTTATATATTAAAGTACATATTTTGGTGGCACGATTTCTCTTGTATAAAAATTATGAAGTGATCATATTACCAATATACAATGACAAACTATGAAATATAATATATTTATAATCTATTTATCTATAACTATGGGCAATCCTTTTCATTTATTGCAAGAGAGTATAATTCTTATTTCACATAATTTATTGATCCATTTTATTTGAAAATATAAAAATAATATTTAAAACTTTCTAAATATTATATATTAACAACTTTACATTTTACTTGAAAATATAAAAGTAATATTCTAAGACTTCATATTATAGATTAACAACTTTATATTTTCATATTTATAAGAATTGAAAATTTAAATATGTTTGAAACCAAATCAATGTCAATTTTTGTAAAAAAATTTTCAATGAAAATCATATATCTCTTAAGGTGTTCTAATTGTGAAATATGACCAACACTTTCTTATGTCCCCTATGAACATCACCTCAGTATGATGTTCTATGTTCAAATATACTATGTAAAGGTGGTATTTAGGTACAAGATGTTTAATATAAGTATACAAGATTTATTTTCTCTATATTATGTATTTGAAGTTTACTATTATTAATTTAAAAAATTTGGAAGATGGTTGTAATCTTCTTTTTTAAGACAATAATAATGAAAGTAATGAGAAATATGGAAAGAAGAATTAATATAAAACATTATTTAAGATGATCTAGTAAAAAGATCATTGTTGACATCAACTTAAGTAAACAAAAAAATATTAATTATATATATGTTTATTAATAAATAATATTATATTATAATAAGTATGTCTATAAATATATTAGAAAATAATGATAAAATATATAAATAATAAAAATTTATTAAAATAATTTTCAAAAACTTATATCATTATATTATTTAAAAAATATATTATGACAAAAATCTATTTTAATATTACTAATATGAAAAACCTTTTAATAATAAATAAAAATTATACTATATTTTGAAATGAAGATTATGTAAAAATTATATTAATGAAAACATATGTTAACTTTAATAATATAAATTTTAAATGTCAAAAATATAATAATGAAAATACATAAAATAAAAGTTTCCCAAAAGCCTACGTGGAAAAGAAATACATAAAAAATAGTTTTAAATTCTGTTTTAGCTGAGACTGTTGATGATCGATCTTCAAAACTTAACTAGTTTCCCTTTCATCTGTGGATGAAAATGATGTTCCGCTATTTGGATGGCCGAATCTATTGCCTGGTGTCAATAGACTCTGCACAGATGTACGCTCCTCTAAATTACCATAGGCTGTGCCATACACAATCCTTTCAAGTATGCCCTCCACCTCTCTCATTGTTGGTCTTTCCCCTGGACTATATCTCGTGCATTGCAGCCCCATTCCAATCAAACTAGCCAGCCAGCTGCCCTGCTCTGTGGATTCAATGGACCCCTCCATACGCAACTCATCACCTGCCATTTCTCTGTCCACCACCTTCTCCAGTGCTTCAGGAAACGCTGTTCTCACCCAACTGGGCAAAGTTTTGTTTCCAGTGAACATGTCATCGGTAGGCCTCTTTCTTGTCACCATTTCAAGGATGACCACTCCAAAACTGTAAACATCGCCCTTGGTCGTCGCTTGTGGCCCGAATCCATATTCTACGGTAGCATTTCATTGCGTTCTTATTAGCAACACATCCATAATGTAACTTAAAAAGTGGAAAAAGTAAAAATTCAAATAAAAAAATCTATCACAGTTTGACTTCTTCCATATTGCAAAGGAATTTACCTGGAGCAAGATAGCCTACTGTTCCATTCAACCTAGATGTGCCGCTGCTTGCAGAATCGGTCGAAGTCACTAGACGGGCAATCCCAAAATCAGCCACATGGGCTGTCATGTTCTCATCCATTAAAATATTAGAGGGTTTCAAGTCACAATGAACAACAGGAGGAGAGCAATCATGGTGTAAATATGCCATTGCATGCGCCACATCCAGTGCAATGTTCAATCTCATCTTTAAACTCAACCTGCAATCCTGGTGCAGCTGTTGTTCGAGGCTTCCCTTTGACATGAACTGGAGTACTAGAGCCCTGAATCCTGTTGTCGAGCAGCAGGACAAGACTTTGACCAGATTGCGGTGTCTGATTTTGCTGAGTATTCTGCACTCTTTGTAGAAATTCTTGTAAGAATTTTGAGCGTCCTTATCGAATACCTTAATAGCCACCAATGTGTTATCAGATAGCAGTCCTCGGTAAACTGACCCGAAGCTACCCGCCCCTAGCAAATTAGCGGCATTAAATCCTTCCGTTGCTCTGTGAAGCTCCGGGCTAGAAATTTCCATGAAACTTCTTCCCAATAAACTATCTGTGAACGATTCTCTTTTGGTCTTTCTGAAGAAGATGTAAAATGCGCCCAAAATGCAACACAATGCTAAAACTGTGCCAATTGAAACAACCATGACAATGTTCCTGTTAAACCCATTTGAACGGATCTCGGTAGAGCTTGTGCAATTTGGTAAATTCAACCAACCTGAGGCTGCACATAATCGAGGATTTCTCAAAAATGATGTTGCGCTTAGGTTTCTGAAAGCTCCTTGATTGGGAACTGATCCATTCAAGTTGTTGTAGGAGAAATTCAAAAGGCGGAGCATAGTGAGATTTTCAATAGACGGTGGCACTTGTCCTGATAGTTTATTGAAGGACAAGTCAATGATCTCGAGGCTCTTGAGCTGTCCTATTGATGTTGGCACTATTCCATCCAATTTGTTTTTGGTAAGGTTCAGGTATTGCAGTTCCACGCAACTGCCAATATCGCCAGGGATGGATCCTGAGAGTTTATTAGCAGAGATGTCTATGGCTTGAATATGTTGCATTACTCCCAGTGAAGGCAATCTTCCTGTCAATGAATTGTGTGAAAAATTGAGGTAGAAGGCCAGTGAATGGAAGCTTGAGATCTCCATTGGGATATTTCCGACAAGGCTGTTGTGTGAGAGGTCAATCATCTCCAGACGAAAACATTGTCCAATGGCATCTGGTATCCTTCCTGTAAGTCCATTGTAACTGAGGTCCAGTTCCCTTAGCTGTTGGAGACTGCCCATCGTTGAAGGAATGTCTCCAGAGATACGATTATGCTGAAGCCATAGATATTCCAGGTTTACCAGATTTTTAAGCTGCGATGGGATGCTGCCTCGCAATTTGTTGGAGCTCAACCTCAACGATTGTAGATTCTTCAGACGGCTTAGTTGTTGCGGAATTTCGCCATTTACGTTGTTATTGTCGAGAGAAAGACTGGTCAACCCAGTAAGGTTGCCAATTTCTTCCGGTATATTGCCAGTGATATTGTTGAAACTCAAGGACAGTTTTGATAGGCCAGGAGGAAGTTTTCCTATGCCCCCCGACAAAGTGTCACTGAAATTGTTTCCAGAGAGATCGAGATCGCTGAGGTTGGAGCAGTTGGTAAGAATATCTAAAACAGATGTTTTGGCGGAGCTTCCACTTGACAAATTATTTGTCTCTAGATTCAGTATTTCCAGAGCAGTTAGCATTCCCAATTCTCGAGGCACAACACCACTTAGCTGATTGCCACCGAGATCAAGAAGTAAGAGCTGAGAACAATTTCCCAGAGACTCTGGGATTTTCCCGCTGAATAGATTTCCTCCCGCAGAAAAGAAAATTAATTGAGTGAGCCTGAGGCCAATCTCCACAGGAATGGAGCCCTCGAACCTATTGAAATAGAGTTCAATGTTCCCTAGTTGTGTAAAATTAAGGAGAAGAGGAAAAACAGCTCCATGGAAGCTGTTCATACTAAGCGTAAGTGACTGTAGACGAGTCAGCTTCTGCAACTCTTGGGGTATCGCTCCGCTCAACTTGTTATCGTCTGTCTGAAGAATATAGAGAGCCGAACAATTTCCTATAGATTTTGGGAGGGTGCCGCTTAGATTATTGTGGTCCAGATAAATCTCTTGCAATTTGGGCAGGTTATAGCCTATATCCTCTGGAATTGTCCCTATAAACTTGTTGGAACGTAGATTCAAATATTCTAATCTGGACAATTTTTTGAAAATCTCAGATGGAATTGGTCCCTCAAGCATATTCTCCCACAGAGACAAGAAATGCAATCTTGTGCAGTTATTTAGAGACTTGGGAATTTCTCCCGAAAGCCAATTTCTTTTCAGTTTCAGTACTCTCAAATCCCTGAGAGCACCGAGTTTAGAGGGGATCCGTCCAGATAGAAGGTTCGTACCAAGATGTATGGTTTTGAGCGCAGAGCAATTTGTTAACTCTTGTGGGATGACACCTGTCAAATTATTTGAACCCACCATAAGTCTTTCCATGTTGTGCAATGAACTCAACTCTGCGGGAACGCTTCCACTCAAGAAATTATTTTCTAATCTGAGTTGCAGCAGATTTGTGCATGCACGCAAAGTAGGTGGAATTGAACCTTGCAAGTGATTTACATTCAAGTTAAGGTACTGCAGCTTCTCTAATTTACCAAAGTGGTGGGGAATGGGGCCAGACAAATAATTATAAGAGAGGTCGAGAGTTGTAAGGAAGGACATGTTGCCCATATGAGGGGGAATCTGGCCATTCAGTGCCTTGTATTTGAGAACCACACTCACGACCTGTTCTTTGTCATCACAGGTTATTCCAGTCCAATTGCAAACATAAGTTCCAGCTACCCAATTAGATAGAGAGAAAGTTGGATCTATTTTAACAGACATTTTAAACTGGAGCAAAGCTTGTGCATCTATCTGCCTCTGCTGTTGGAAATAATTGAATGAAAGTGCGGGCAACACAAAAGTGAAGAGGAGGAAAAAGATGAACCGACCTTTACAGTTCACGCGCTCTTGCAATCCCATCGTCACGTCTGATAGTGCGAATGCAAATGAAATAGTCTGCTTAAGTAGATGGCGAGGGAGAACTAGTAGAGAGAAATGTGAAAAAGTGATGTGTTGAAGATGGGAGAGTCGTACGGATGTTTTCTTCTGTGGACCCGTTCAAGAAGTTTAGAAGATGAGCTATAATAATTGTAGCACAGTGTCACCAAGATTATGGGCAGCGGTTAAATCATTGTTATTAATATATTAAATTAGGTAAATTGCCAATTTTTTTATATAAAATATGTATATTTCTATTTGGATTTTTCAATATATTCTTTTTATTCTTTTATTTTATTTTTTATCCATTTATCAAAGTAAACAACTGTCATAAAGATGATGGGTGCATTCGAAAAAAGTCAATAATTATGTTTTAATAGTCAAACATTTATCCAATCATTTACAAATTTCTTATATAAAAGACTTGCATATTTTTATTTGGATTTGATCAATTATATGGACGTCTTTGATGTGTTCTCTCCATTCTTTTATTTTCTTTTCCAACCATCCATCAAAGTAAACATTTGTCATAAATAGATGATAGAAGTGCCCCAACAAAAGTCAATAATCATGCTCTAATTGTCAAACATTTATTGAGTTGTTTAAAATTTCTTATATGGAAGAAATGCATATTTCTATTTGGATTTGATTAGTTATATGAACATGCTCAATGTGTTCCCTCCATTCTTTTATTTTCTTTTCCAACCATCCAACAACTCTATTTCTTGTAGGATTAAGAATTCAAATCTTGATCTATATATGAAGGTGTATCTGCATTTCATCATATTAATTTTATCTAGTTAAAAATAAAATGAAATAATGTAAATTGATAAAAAGTAATAAAACAAATATTACATATATTATATTACTTTATTAAAAAAGATCAATGATAAAGTTATTTTATATAATAAATTAAATTCATTAAATAATCTATAGGATTTCTATATGAATTTGAGTTTGATTCTAATTGTAAAGAGAGCATAAAACTTACATGGAAAAGAAGATGGTGAAAAACACTATATCAATACACCCTAGTTTTATTATCATATGAGCTACTATTAAACATTGGGTAGTTTATATTCTATTTGGATTTTTTAAAAAGAAATCTCTATTTAATTTTGTTAAAAAAATATTACAAGAGATTGAAACTTCTAATATCGTAAATTCTTCGAAAAATGGAACTTAAAAAAAAAAAAGTGATTAGCTATGTCACTAGGAAGAAGTTTCAAAATAAAAATTATAAATAACTAGCAATTGTACTCTATATGAAATTTTGATAGGTTTTGAAAAATAATGCAATTGTCAATTAATTTAAAATTTTCAAGGAAATGTAAACAACAATTTTTGGATGTGAATAGTAGTCATTATATAAATATAACACAAAAATATATTTGAACATTATAGTACTCTAAATTTGTATGTTGTACATAATGAGAACTACTTTATATTATAAGATCTAAAAACTTGAGTTTGATATTGTGCATAGATGACTCTCTTCTTAGTTCCTAAGACACACATATGCACTTTATTTCATGTATGCACACTTCAAACAGTTGGAGCATGGGGAGACATAGATCAACAAGATGACATATCTATAAGAAAAAAATGGATGTGAGGTCTTAATGATCAATGTTGACAACATTAATTGTTGGTCTTTCAAGTTTTTACCCCCAGGAAATACATATTGTGAAGGCCCACACTATTTTAAAGCAGGGTTGTGGTAGCTTGCATGTAAATAACTAAAATGATTGGGACCAACATATAGATAATACAAACCCTAAGATGAATCTATATAACATTTAGATACCATATGAATCTTTTGTGAATATAATTATTCAAATTTAACCATACCTTATACATTTTATGTGAATAGAATTTGTTCTATAAATACTTTAAAAAACACACATTATTAAATATACTTGTTTTATTTTTTCATGAAAACTTATATTTAAATACTTATAAATTTAATCTAATTATATATGAAAACATATCTTATCTAAACTTTATCATTATATTTTTCAAAACATTAAAAAATAAATTTAATTTTAAACTACAATTCAAAAAATTATAATAAAAATTATTTTATCAATTATTAAAGATTAAATTATTTCATTCATTTTGATTTCCAATTTTTTTAAAAATCTGCCATTGAATCTCTTAAATCCATGAAAGTCGACAAGTTTGTTGGAATTTAAATTTACCATAAATTTGGACAATAGACTTTATTGACAACTAACTTATAAAATATTTCACCCTTGCCGTTCCGACTTGCTCAATTAAAAGTTTGAGCGGACGATGGCAATAATTATAACAGACTGTTAAAAATTAAATTATTCTCCTTCACAAACACAAAGGAGTTATATCATTCTTTTTTTAATAAATTATTGTTCCTTAAATCATTATCTGTATGTACGATATAGCTTAGAGATGCGTGCTTTATTGTTTAACAATAAGTAGAAATAATTTTAAAATTATTTACTTTATTGAAGGGTTTTTTTAAAATTATGTATAATGATTTTTAGAAAAGTATTTATGGATGATTTTATATATTAATAAGATCATTTTTAGTCGATAGGCTACACATATATAGTGTGAGATTTGAGCCTGGAACAAGTCTCACACCTCCAAACTACTATTGAATCGTTCGAAATCAAGTTTCAACTATTGTTTAATGGTAAACTAGTTGTGGTTTAATGGTAAAAGCCTCCAAAATCTCACTTTTCACATAAAATCCAGATGAACATTGATTTGACAATTGGATGGGAACACTCTATTTCCATTTCAAATGTTTTTTTGTCAATTTGATGACAAACTTCTTTTTTCATTTGCATTGCTTTACATTTTAAATCTATATGCAAATATTTCATAATCAGATAATACTTAATTTCTTTAAGAAGAAATCTAGATTTGTCTAAGTTTATTTCATTCCAATTATTTAGCATTTATTATTAATTGTTTAATCCACCCACATGCAACTAGAATTTGCATGCATAAACATGTACTCTCTACCATATTAACATACATATAGTTTTCTATCGGTGTAATCCTTGAACCTCATTTAGATGCAAGTGCTAGTGTTATTCAATGTTAAGTTGAAATCTCTTTAGTTGAAAGTCAAGGACTTCCATTCTGTCAAATTCAATTGAACTACAATCCGAATTTCATCACTTAAATATATAAAGAAATAAATAATAAAAGATATAAATATTCACTTAGATAGATTTATAAAACAAATTATTAAATTTCTTTTTAATTAAAAGTTATTTTATTTATGATGTTTTCTTAATTTTTGTGTCAGATGCATTAAGTTATAATTAATGATTCTGACTAAAAAATTATAGTGAAATCATTAAAAGGCATCACACACTCCAAAAATAACCTCCTACTTGTTAGCTATTTTATTATCAATAATTTCTTAAAAAAAACTTTTTTAAAAATTTTATTTCAAGAATAAAATAAATAATACAATACATGGGTAAGTGCACCAATCTGTGACACAATTTTGGCTCTTAAGATGCCAATTTTTTTTCTTCTGAAATCAGGAAAATCTGATTTGCACGAGAAAATGAAGATAGTTATGCTCAAAATTTCAAGATGCGGTAAAAACAAAAGTTGAAGTGCTCTAAGTCTAATTTCTAAGCTACTATTATTTTTTGAAATTAATGAAGATTAAGGGTCTCAAAAAGGGGGGGGCCCAAAACAGGTCTTGTTTTTATCAAAAAAAATAGCATAGCGCCTGAGGGCTCCCCCCTTTTTGGTTAACTTTTTTTTAGAATTTCAAAAATTCCAATAGTGAGAAATTAGCTAACACCATGTAGTTTATCCTCCTTCTTTCGGATAATTTTTTTAATGAATATATAATATTTTATGAATTTTCAAAGTGGACACATTCTGAAAAGCTAAAATTGGAGCGTGCTCCCCCCCAATTTTTTTGCAAACTAATCGAAAATTGATTTTTTTTTCATCATGTGTAGAATGGAGTCTAGTTTCAAAAAACATAATTTGTTTCACGTTCCAATGAACGTGTAAAAAACTATCCTAAACCTAGCACATGTTGGTTTTTGACCAAAAACGAAGGCATTTACAATAGAAGCCATGGATCAAAACCTTAACTAAATCAAAATGAAAAAAGAATTATATATTTAGATAGCTGAGATAGAGGTTAACGCTATCACGGTTCTTTTTATAAATTTGCATTGAAAGACGTGCAAATGAGATGGGGAGCACGGTAAAAAATATGATAAAATTTAGCAAATCCTGTTAATTAACACGTCTAAAGCAGGCCTTTTGGCGAGCGCCAAATGGCCTGCTTTGCACATAACTAGATTTTCGCTTTCTCTATCAGGGAAATTATATACATGAAATAAACATTTAAGTATAAGTTGACATTTACATATGGACATTTACTTTCTTATGCTTTAAGTTATATTTCATGTATATATAGGCAGGATGTTTGAGAGTGGTTTCAAATCTCTAAGAGTTGTAATGCAAATTCTAGTTTTTGGAAGATCTTAAAAATTTCAGACTTAGTCAAATTTCAGTAATCAACATGTCAAATTTCAGTAATCAAGAGGTCAAATTTTAGTACTCAGGAGGTTGAATTTCATCTATCTCACTCATTTTCATCTCTTATTCTCTAGACCTCTCTCTCTCACTATCTCCATCCTTTTATCTAACAATATATTCCTTGAGATCAAGAACTATGTCTCTACATGTCCTCTCTCTCTCCTTCCCTCTCCAATATCTATCTCCCTCCCTCCTTCCCTCTCTACATTTTTCTATCTCTCATCCCTCTCCTTTAATCTCTATATATATCTCTCTCTACTCTCTACACCTACCTATCCCTCCCTCCCTCTCCTCTCTTTCTCTCTCTTTGCTTCCCTCGCTCTCTCCTCCCCTCTCTACTCTCTATCTTGTCATTCTCTCTCTCCTTCCCTCTCTAGTTCTCTCTATCTCACT